>JAXIVJ010011475.1:0-37500 GCA_036785665.1 Chirona hameri
ATTACACCGTATGTATGAACTGTATCATTTGCACCGAATTGTTCACCCTGCCCAGAAAGGATGACGGAGAAGACACTTATTATGTTATGACATACGTTTGTCAGAAACAAACAATAAAGTAAAGTGCGGTGGAATGGCGCTAATACGGACCGAGGATCGGTTTACTCGGTTGAGACACGAACTGCACCCGTCTGTCGTTTGTAACCCAAGCTGCACCCCTCGTCTCCCGTCAGCAACACATCTGCACCCCTCGTCTCCCATCAGTAACACTAGCTGTACCCCTCGTCTCCCATCAGTAATACTAACTGCACCCCTCTTCTCCCATTAGTAACTATGTCTGTACCCCTCGTCTGTCGTTAGTAACACCCTAGCTGCACCCCTCGTCTGCCGACTGCGTCTTACGCTGACCGTCTACTGCTGATCGGCGGCAGACTGAGCGTTTTGTGACATTTCCGCTTCTCGCTGAGCCTCTGCAGGGCGTAGCTGACCGGCGGCGGCAGCGGCAGCTGGGGGTCCTGCCGAGCAGAGCCACTGGCCCTCTCCGCGCGCCGCTCCTCGTCCTCGTCTATCTGACGCATCGCGCCGCCCGTGACCACAGCACTATTATATACAGTACACCGGAATCACCACTGCAGTTCTGCACTATTGTATGATATATAGTAATGATCACCACTGCACTATTGTACTGCAGCGCAGTGCTCTGCACTGGTCTCCTCTGCACTGCTCTGCAGATACAACACTGGTCTCCTCTGAACTGCTCTGCACTGCTCTGCACTGCTCTGCACTGCTCTGCACTGCTCTGCACTGCTCTGCACTGCTCTGCACTGCTCTGCACTGCTCTGCACTGCTCTGCACTGCTCTGCACTGCTCTGCACTGCTCTGCACTGCTCTGCACTGCTCTGCACTGCTCTGCACTGCTCTGCACTGCTCTGCACTGCTCTGCACTGCTCTGCACTGCTCTGCACTGCTCTGCACTGCTCTGCACTGCTCTGCACTGCTCTGCACTGCTCTGCACTGCTCTGCACTGCTCTGCACTGCTCTGCACTGCTCTGCAGATACGATACTAGTCTCCTCTGCACTGCTCTGCAGATACAACACTGGTCTCCTCTGCACTGCTCTGCAGATACAACACTGGTCTCCTCTGCACTGCTCTACAGATACAACACTGGTCTCCTCTGCACTGCTCTGCAGATACAACACTGGTCTCCTCTGCACTGCTCTGCAGATACAACACGGCACGTTCGTCAAACCATTTCAGAAACTCCTAAATGCATGATCTAGAATAACAACCAAAAGGTATGGCATCGAAAGTCGTGCGATTTACGGTCCTTAAAAGCTTTCTTGACTAAAAGTTATATGCGTTGTTTTCATAACAAGCATTGAAAAGTTTCCAAAGTGTTTGCCAGGCAGATGACAGTTATCTTCCTTTCACCTCGGCTGTCTACCTTTGTACTACACTGTCCTGCTCTACACTGCACTAACTAGACTGTCCTGCTCCGTCCTGCTGCACCATATTGCACTATATTGCACTATATTGCACTATATTGCACCGCGCTGCACTGCCCTGCACTGTCCTGCACTGGCGTGCACTGTCCAACAGAAGCACTGTCCTGCACTGTCATGTACTGTCCCACAGACGCACCGTCCTGCACTGTCCTGCACTGTCCAACAGTGTCCTGCACTGTCCTGCACTCTCCGGCGGGCACGGTACCCAGGTGTGTGCGCCGGCGGAGCGGCGACTCGGACCCGACTGGCCACTGCCGCCGGCCGCTGCAGCTCGCTTCCGATCGACTCGGCCGAGCCGTCCGTTCACCGAAGACAGTCGTCTAAACAGAGGCGGTGCTGGCGCCGGGCCCGCCGCCGCCGCCGCCGCCGCCGCCGCCGCCACCGTCCATCATCACCAACAGCCGAGCCGTGCACCGCTGTCGTCACCGCAGTCAACAGTCTACACCGCTGTCGTCACCGCAGTCAACAGTCTACACCGCTGTCGTCACCGCAGTCAACAGTCTGCACCGCTGTCGTCACCGCAGTCAACAGTCTGCACCGCTGTCGTCACCGCAGTCAACAGTCTACACCGCTGTCGTCACCGCAGTCAACAGTCTGCACCGCTGTCGTCACCGCAGTCAACAGTCTACACCGCTATCGTCACCGCAGTCAACAGTCTGCACCGCTGTCGTCACCGCAGTCAACAGTCTACACCGCTGTCGTCACCGCAGTCAACAGTCTACACCGCTGTCGTCACCGTAGTCAACAGTCTGCTCCGACGTCACCGCATTCAACAGTCTGCTCCGACGTCACCGCAGTGGCTCCGACGTCACCGCAGTCAACAGTCTGATCCGACGTCACCGCAGTCAACAGTCTGATCCGACGTCACCGCAGTCAACAGTCTGCTCCGACGTCACCGCAGTCAACAGTCTGATCCGACGTCACCGCAGTCAACAGTCTGCACCGACGTCACCGCAGTCAACAGTCTGATCCGACGTCACCGCAGTCAACAGTCTGCACCGACGTCACCGCAGTCAACAGTCTACTCCGACGTCACCGCAGTCAACAGTTTACTCCGACGTCACCGCAGTGGCTCCGATGTCACCACAGTCAACAGTTTGCTCCGCCGTCACCGCAGTCAGCAGTCGGCTCCGACGTCACCGCAGTCAACAGTCTACTCCGACGTCACCACAGGCTGCACCCTGCTCCGCCGTCACCGCAGGCTGCACCCTGCTTCGACGTCACCGCAGGCTGCACCCTGCTCCGCCGTCACCACAGGCTGCACCCTGCTCCTACGTCACCGCAGGCTGCACCCTGCTCCGCCGTTACCGCAGGCTGCACCCTGCTCCGCCGTCACCACAGGCTGCACCCTGCTCCGCCGTCACCACAGGATGCACCCTGCTCCGCCGTCACCACAGGATGCACCCTGCTCCGCCGTCACCGCAGGCTGCACCCTGCTCCGCCGTCACCGCAGGCTGCACCCTGCTCCACCGTCACCGCAGACTGCACCCTGCTCCGCCGTCACCGCAGGCTGCACCCTGCTCCGCCGTCACCGCAGACTGCACCCTGCTCCGCCGTCACCGCAGGCTGCACCCTGCTCCGACGTCACCGCAGGATGCACCCTGCTCCGCCGTCACCGCAGGCTGCACCCTGCTCCGCCGTCACCGCAGGCTACACCCTGCTCCGCCGTCACCGCAGGCTGCACCCTGCTCCGCCGTCACCGCAGGCTGCACCCTGCTCCGCCGTCACCGCAGGCTGCACCCTGCTCCGCTGTCACCGCAGGCTGCACCCTGCTCCGCCATCACCGCAAGCTGCACCCTGCTCCGCCATCACCACGGGCTGCACCCTGCTCCGCCGTCACCGCAGGCTGCACCCTGCTCCGCCGTCACCGCAGACTGCACCCTGCTCCGCCGTCACCGCAGACTGCACCCTGCTCCGCCGTCACCGCAGGCTGCACCCTGCTCCGCCGTCACCGCAGGCTGCACCCTGCTCCGCCGTCACCGCAGGCTGCACTCTGCTCCGACGTCACCGCAGGCTGCACCCTGCTCCGCCGTCACCGCAGGCTGCACCCTGCTCCGCCATCACCGCAGGCTGCACCCTGCTCCGCCGTCACCGCAGGCTGCACCCTGCTCCGCCGTCACCGCAGGCTGCACCCTGCTCCGCCGTTACCGCAGGCTGCATCCTGCTCCGCCGTCACCGCAGACTGCACCCTGCTCCGCCGTCACCGCAGGCTGCACCCTGCTCCGACGTCACCACAGGCTGCACCTGCTCCGCCGTCACCGCAGGCTGCACCCTGCTCCGCCGTCACCGCAGGCTGCACCCTGCTCCGCCGTCACCGCAGGCTGCACCCTGCTCCGCCATCACCGCAGGCTGCACCCTGCTCCGCCGTCACCGCAGGCTGCACCCTGCTCCGCCGTCACCGCAGGCTGCACCCTGCTCCGCCGTCACCGCAGGCTGCACCCTGCTCCACCGTCACCGCAGGCTGCACCCTGCTCCGCCGTCACCGCAGGCCGCACCCTGCTCCGCCGTCACCGCAGGCTGCACCCTGCTCCGCCATCACCGCAGGCTGCACCCTGCTCCGCCGTTACCGCATGCTGCATCCTGCTCCGCCGTCACCGCAGACTGCACCCTGCTCCGCCGTCACCGCAGGCTGCACCCTGCTCCGACGTCACCACAGGCTGCACCCTGCTCCGCCGTCACCGCAGGCTGCACCCTGCTCCGCCGTCACCGCAGGATGCACCCTGCTCCGCCGTCACCGCAGGCTGCACCCTGCTCCGCCATCACCGCAGGCCGCACCCTGCTCCGCCGTCACCGCAGGCCGCACCCTGCTCCGCCGTCACCGCAGGCTGCACCCTGCTCCGCCGTCACCGCATGCCGCACCCTGCTCCGCCGTCACCGCAGGCTGCACCCTGCTCCGCCGTCACCGCAGGCCGCACCCTGCTCCGCCGTCACCGCAGGCTGCACCCTGCTCCGCCGTCACCGCAGGCCGCACCCTGCTCCGCCGTCACCGCAGGCTGCACCCTGCTCCGCCGTCACCGCAGGCTGCACCCTGCTCCGCCGTCACCGCAGGCTGCACCCTGCTCCGCCGTCACCGCAGACTGCACCCTGCTCCGCCGTCACCGCAGACTGCACCCTGCTCCGCCGTCACCGCAGGCTGCACCCTGCTCCGCCGTCACCGCAGGCTGCACCCTGCTCCGCCGTCACCGCAGACTGCACCCTGCTCCGCCGTCACCGCAGGCTGCACCCTGCTCCGCCGTCACCGCAGGCCGCACCCTGCTCCGCCGTCACCACAGGCTGCACCCTGCTCCGCCGTCACCGCAGGCCGCACCCTGCTCCGCCGTCACCGCAGGCTGCACCCTGCTCCGCCGTCACCGCAGGCCGCACCCTGCTCCGCCGTCACCGCAGGCTGCACCCTGCTCCGCCGTCACCGCAGGCTGCACCCTGCTCCGCCGTCACCGCAGGCTGCACCCTGCTCCGCCGTCACCGCAGACTGCACCCTGCTCCGCCGTCACCGCAGACTGCACCCTGCTCCGCCGTCACCGCAGGCTGCACCCTGCTCCGCCGTCACCGCAGGCTGCACCCTGCTCCGCCGTCACCGCAGGCTGCACCCTGCTCCGCCGTCACCGCAGACTGCACCCTGCTCCGCCGTCACCGCAGGCTGCACCCTGCTCCGCCGTCACCGCAGGCTGCACCCTGCTCCGCCGTCACCGCAGACTGCACCCTGCTCCGCCGTCACCGCAGGCTGCACCCTGCTCCGCCGTCACCGCAGACTGCACCCTGCTCCGCCGTCACCGCAGGCTGCACCCTGCTCCGCCGGCCTGCCGCGCTGCTGAAATACGCTCCTACAGTGGTGCATTAGCCTGCCCCACTGTCCTGCACTGTCGTCCTGCACAGTCCTGCACTGTCCTGCACTGTCGTGTTGCACTGCTCTGGCGCAAAATTCCACTACAGTGCTGCATTAGCCTGCCCCACTGTCCTGCACTGTCGTGTTGCACTGCTCTGGCGCAAAATTCCACTACAGTGCTGCATTATCCTGCCCCACGGGCTCTGCTGCAGTGCCCTGTTACGCTCCCCTGCCACACATCACGCGGCTGCACCATCGCGCCTGGCACGTTACGTCTGGAGACCTGGCACGTTACGTCTGGAGACTTGGCACGTTACGTCTGGAGACCTGGCACGTTACGTCTGGAGACCTGGCATGTTGCGTCTGGAGACCTGGCACGTTACGTCTGGAGACCTGGCATGTTGCGTCTGGAGACCTGGCATGTTGCGTCAGGAGACCTGGCACGTTACGTCTGGAGACCTGGCATGTTGCGTCTGGAGACCTGGCATGTTGCGTCAGGAGACCTGGCACGTTACGTCAGGAGACCTGGCACGTTATGTCTGGAGACTTGGCACGTTACGTCTGGAGACCTGGCACGTTACGTCTGGAGACCTGGCATGTTGCGTCTGGAGACCTGGCATGTTGCGTCAGGAGACCTGGCACGTTACGTCAGGAGACCTGGCACGTTATGTCTGGAGACTTGGCACGTTACGTCTGGAGACCTGGCACGTTACGTCTGGAGACCTGGCATGTTGCGTCTGGAGACCTGGCATGTTGCGTCAGGAGACCTGGCACGTTACGTCAGGAGACCTGGCACGTTTTGTCTGGAGGCCTGGCACGTTACGTCTGGAGACCTGGCACGTTACGTCTGGAGACCTGGCACGTTACGTTACGTCTGGAGACCTGGTACGTTACGTTGCGTCTGGAGACCTGACACGTTACGTCTGCAGACCTGGCACGTTACGTCTGGAGACCTGGCACGTTACGTCTGGAGACCTGGCACGTTACGTCTGGAGACCTGGCACGTTACGTCTGGAGACCTGGCACGTTACGTCAGGAGACCTGGCACGTTACGTCTGGAGACCTGGCACGTTACGTCTGAAGACCTGGCACGTTACGTCTGGAGACCTAGCACGTTACGTCTGGAGACCTGGCACGTTACGTTACGTCTGGAGACCTGGCACGTTGCGTCTGGAGACCTGGCACGTTACGTCTGGAGACTTGGCACGTTACGTCTGGAGACCTGGCACGTTACGTCTGGAGACCTGGCATGTTGCGTCTGGAGACCTGGCATGTTGCGTCTGGAGACCTGGCACGTTACGTCTGGAGACCTGGCATGTTGCGTCTGGAGACCTGGTATGTTGCGTCAGGAGACCTGGCACGTTACGTCAGGAGACCTGGCACGTTATGTCTGGAGGCTTGGCACGTTACGTCTGGAGACCTGGCACGTTACGTCTGGAGACCTGGCATGTTGCGTCTGGAGACCTGGCATGTTGCGTCAGGAGACCTGGCACGTTACGTCAGGAGACCTGGCACGTTATGTCTGGAGACTTGGCACGTTACGTCTGGAGACCTGGCACGTTACGTCTGGAGACCTGGCATGTTGCGTCTGGAGACCTGGCATGTTGCGTCAGGAGACCTGGCACGTTACGTCAGGAGACCTGGCACGTTATGTCTGGAGACCTGGCACGTTACGTCTGGAGACCTGGCACGTTACGTCTGGAGACCTGGCACGTTACGTTACGTCTGGAGACCTGGTACGTTACGTTACGTCTGGAGACCTGACACGTTACGTCTGCAGACCTGGCACGTTACGTCTGGAGACCTGGCACGTTACGTCTGGAGACCTGGCACGTTACGTCTGGAGACCTGGCACGTTACGTCAGGAGACCTGGCACGTTACGTCTGGAGACCTGGCACGTTACGTCTGGAGACCTGGCACGTTACGTCTGGAGACCTGGCACGCTACGTCTGGAGACCTGGCACGTTACGTTACGTCTGGAGACCTGGCACGTTACGTTACGTCTGGAGACCTGGCACGTTACGTTACGTCTGGAGACCTGGCACGTTACGTCTGGAGACCTGGAACGTTACGTCTGGAGACCTGGCACGTTACGTTACGTCTGGAGACCTGGCACGTTACGTCTGGAGACCTGGCACGTTACGTCTGGAGACCTGGCACGTTACGTCTGGAGACCTGGCATGTTGCGTCTGGAGACCTGGCATGTTACGTCTGGAGACCTGGCACGTTACGTCTGGAGACCTGGCACGTTACGTTACGTCTGGAGACCTGGCACGTTACGTTACGTCTGGAGACCTGGCACGTTACGTCTGGAGACCTGGCACGTTACGTCTGGAGACCTGGAACGTTACGTCTGGAGACCTGGCACGTTACGTTACGTCTGGAGACCTGGCACGTTACGTCTGGAGACCTGGCACGTTACGTTACGTCTGGAGACCTGGCACGTTACGTCTGGAGACCTAGCACGTTACGTCTGGAGACCTAGCACGTTACGTCTGGAGACCTGGCACGTTACGTTACGTCTGGAGACCTGGCACGTTACGTCTGGAGACCTGGCACGTTACGTCTGGAGACAGTCGCGGTCCGGTAGATGATTATGGCCATGGGCCGGCAGCCAGGAATTCCATGCTGACAGCGGCCAGGGGCTCGGACCGACCACCCTGATGTGGCACGCTATGTGGCATGTAAAATGGTCGTACATCAGTGGGCCTGGCACAAATGACAAAGACCCAACATTGTTCAGTCAAAACAGGCCTTCAGACTCGGCGCGTCTCTAGTTACACGACTGATGCAGTGGTACGCTGACCACTGTATAGTGTATATGAAATAATTAAAAACACTTGCATGGGTGGAGCTTTTCCAAAAAGTTGGCGGGTCAAAATGAAGGTTTCATAACTGGAAATCTCTGAGTTCATAGACTCGGGAAAATTCCGCTTTAAACACTATTATGTTTTCAAGTTTAGCCAAAGTTGGTGGGGCCAACTAAAAAGTCAGTTGGGCCAAGCAAAAAGTTGGTTGGTGGGACAATGGCACCACTGCAGCCCGTCAGAACAGGGACCTCCACCCATGCACTGTTGAATGTATTTCTCCCATTGAGGCATTGCCACTCCTCCCGGTAGCTTTTTGGTATAATCATATATTCGTATTGTGTCTACAACACATCACGTGACCACTTCGCGTAAAACGCGTGACGTGGCACGGCGTCTGTTGCTGCTGCCAAATATTTCTGGCCGTTCGTCAGCGGCGATAAAATTGCTACGATATCTTCAAACTAAGGAATCAAGGCAAAAACGTCCAAGATTCATAAATATTTGCTTACGAAATAATGTTGGGAAACTAATGAAACATTGGAATTGGAATGATCGACGAATATGAAAGCGTATTCACTTGAAAAGAGAAGCACGTTCCCGATGCGACATTTCTGTTGACATTCTCGTCTGATGGCTGGACACATCGAGCGGTGCGTCAGCTGGCGTGACGTCACAGAGCTGATAGACGCGAATCCTGACAGATCGAACGGAACCAAAAAGAGCCACTGAAAGGGCAATGTATCCGGCCGCTGGTCGACTGCGCGGCGGTCGCCCGGAGGCAGGCAGCGCCCCCCCCCCCCCCCCCGCCTCCCCGCCAGCTGGCGGACGTTATTCAGTTGATGACTGATCAATATATCCCGTTTAGCAATATAGTAATATGAACGGGAAACGAGCGACACATGTGGTGGCGGTGACAGGGGCGCAGCCAGACCTTCGGCAAGGGAGGGGCACAGCATCCCCAGAGGGCCCCCTCGGCCAAAGGCCCCCCCCCAAAAAAAAAACGCGAAATGGTATCTCCTCGGATTTATGCCTCTATATTTTGTAGGGGTCCTAAATTATCGCAAAAAAAACGTCGGACAGACCCATGTTGAACAGACCCCATGCGTAGATTGACTGATAAGTACCGTAGTCTGATACAAAATAATGTGCGGCAACTGACTCCGTTTGGCACCATGTTAAGTATTAACACGCGCACCGACGTGGGGTGCAGATATCCGCCCATCAGAGGTTTTCGTAAATATTGGGAAAACGGCGGTGTGTAGCACCACCAAACTTAGCATAGCTCTTTGGGCATCAATTATCCACATTTTGTGTAATTTTGTATCTCGAGTCATCTCAGGTCAGGTCAACAGGTCCTGTTAAGTGAACCCACCTCCAAGCAAGTTTTTGAAAGTCGTGCCAAAGCCACAGTGATTGACCGAGCGGTTTCAAACTCACATTACTTAATAAGGTCATAAGTACCTACAATTCGTTTATCTTGGATTTCTAATATCGGTGACCTAAGGTCAGATCCAGGGGCACAGACAGACCTTCGTCAAGGGAGGGGGAGGCACAGCATCCCGAGGGGCCCCTTCGATCAAAACCACCCCCCCCCCCCCCCCAAAAAAAAAAATGGCGTAAAATGATATATCCTCGGATTTGGGTCACTATATTTTGCCGGGCCCCCAAATAGTCGCAACAAAAAAACGTCAGACAGGCCCATGTCGAACAGAACCAATGCATAGATTGACTGATAAGTTCTTAGTCTGATCCCAAAAAAAATGCGGCAACTGATCCCTGTTGGCACCATGATGTGAACACGCGCACCGACTTGGGGGGCGGATATCCGTCCCCTGATATCCGCCCCCCACGTTTTCGTAAATATTGTAAAACGTCGACACGCAGCGCCGCTAAGCTTGGCGTAACTCTTTGGGAACAATCACCCAAATTGTGTGCCATTTTGTATCTCGAGTCATCTCAGGTCAGGTCAACAGGTCACGTTAAGTGATCCCACCTCCAGGCAAGTTTTGGAAAGTTTGTGGTCGTGCCAAAGTAATCGACCAAGCGGTTTGAAACTCACAGGAGTCATTTAGGCATGGCCTAAATGAAAAAAGCCCATAAGTACCTATAATTCGTATATCTCGAATTTGTAATATTGGTGACCGAAGGTCAATTCGATTGGTAAACTTCCATTATAAGTAAATGGAGAAAATACAAACACGTATAAATCCACAAAAACACGCTTCAATTTGACCAGTTTTCACCAGGTGCCTACACCATTCTTGTGCCAAATGCAAAGATCCAAGTCACATTTTTGTTATGTGACCTCTACAAGGTCAACTCAGGTGCCCCAAGAGGTTACGTGTTTTTATTCAATAACTCTTTGCCAAATGAAGGTAGAGTAATGGAGTTATCAACAATGTGCTTCGCTCGTCGAGACACGTTGATTGGTGTAAAATTTGAACTTGATCTGCCTTGACCTGAGCACAGGACATGTCAATTTTCGAATATGACCTAACTAGGTCATGATCATCCGATATACCATTCGATGTCTCGACAGAGAAACACAATGGTAAAACCGGTAAGTATCACTCTAGCATGCGTATCTCAAAAGTTATTATCTAAAAACAATTCCGCTATTTTGAGAATATTTCACGTTCGATGGCCTTCCCTGAGCTAACTATTGACCCGAGATCAAATCTGATGAAGCCTGAGTGACAACAAATTAAATTATCTTTCGCACTGGCGGATCCAGCCTCTCTCCGCGGGGCATCTTTTTGTGGCAAAAAGGTACCCCCATTTTTCCCCGCAGATTTGGGCCGGTCGCCTTACTTTGGTATTCGAGCTAAGAAATTCACTTTTCAAATTCACAACAAAATGATTTTATTTTCTTCGATTTTTTGCCTATTTTGGACGGTCAAAAACACAAAATTTCGAATATTCCAGATAGCCATTTTGAAGAAAATGTAATTTATTTTCTTTTGACGTTTTATTTGCAATTTGCTTCAAAACTCTATTTTCTATGATTGTTCAAACATTTATCGTTTTTCCGCCAAAAATGGCATGACATGGCGTCATTAAAACGTCATTATTTCCCGCAATACTGCATCAATTTAATTGGACTTTGGGTGAGAAGGCGTAGAATTGATGCAGCAAAATGTACTGAAAGTTTGACGTTGATATCTATTATAGTTTTGAAATTATTGAGAAAATCCGGCAGGGGGCTGATTCTGCCCCCCCCCCCCCCCCCCCACAGCAGGGTGCGGGTTAAATGTCACCGGGGCTGCTTGAATTGCATCAGGTGCGCTGTTCTGTCTATCATTGAAAGAAAGGGATGCATACAAACTTCAAATTCAATCACTCGAGAGAAGAAAAAACTTTTTCTGTTTCTGTTTTCTGAAGTGAACTGAAACAACTGTTTTCATGAAGTTTTCTCCTAACATCATTGTTTTTCACGTTCAGTGCAGGGAACGTGCGGGGGGGCATACTTGTATTGAATGCCCCTCTAAGATTCCTGTGGAAGGGGGGGTATTTATCCCTGATGCCCCCTGGATCCGCCAGTGCCAGCAATAACCACCAAGGAGAGCCTCTGCCAGACACTTACCTAATGGAATTCATTTTCCCATTTTCCAAATTTGTATAAGTAATTACGAAAGTTGTCATGCCGCGAAGCGGCGCGAAATTATCCTGTTGGGGCTGCTTGAATGGCATCAGGAGCGCTGTTTTCTCTATCATTAAAAAAGGGAGACATACAAACTTCAAATTCAATCACTCGAGAGAAAAATACTTCCGTTTTCATGAAGTTTTCTCATAGGATCATTGTTTTTCACGTTCAGTGCAGGGAACGCGCGGGGAGAGAGGGGGGGGGGGCATACTTGTATTGAATGCCCCTATCAGATTCCTGTGGAGGGGGGAGGGGGGGGCATTTGTCGCTGATGCCCCTTGAACCCGCCAGTGCCAGCAATTATCGCCAAGGAGAGCCTCTGCCAGACACTTACCTAATGGAATTCATTTTCCCATTTTCCAAATTTGTATAAGCTATTGCGAAAGTTTTGTCATGCCGCGAAGCGGCGCGAAATTTTCCGGTTTTTGACTGTGGATAGCTGGATTTTGACTGCTGGAAAGACGATTTTACGAGAAATTGGGAACGCGCGGGGGGGGGGCATACTTGTATTGAATTCCCCCCCTCCCAGATTCTTGCGGGGGGTGGGGGGAATTTGCCCCTGATACCCCCCCCCCCTGGATCCGCCAGTAATCTTTCGGACGTTTTTTTTTTCTCGCGCGTCGCTACCTCTTTTTGTTCTCGAGATATAGACGGGTTTTGGGAAGGACACCCATTTATGGCCTAAATTTTACCTTTGTTGACCTCTGGTGACCTCAATGACCTAAATGACCTGACCTAAAATAATGACTTAGTACATTCATTGGACCTTGTTTGTTTCGAGCTATCTAACCTGTTTCTGTTTGTCGCTATACGTTGCATGACTTTTGAAATATTGTAGGGGCGGGTATCCACCCCCGTCGGTTCGAACTTGGTGCGAACCCAGTCTGTGCGTGGGTTAACCATTTTAGATGCACGCACAAGGCACCTTGAAGGTCCCAGCAGCAACACAATCAATAAGAGGCAACGCGAAACGTCTGACCCTCAACATTTTGCGTTGTCCCGATTGCTCACGTTTGTGACATATTACATTGGAAACACATAAATTCGAGGTAATGCACAGTCACTAATGTGTAGACTATGGAGTGCAGAGGGGCTTTACGCGAAACGATCCGTCGTAAGTTTGGAAAGACAACTTCAGAAAATAGCAACGTATAAAACTTCCATTGAAAATGTTAAGCGCTCACGGGATTTTCAAGTAGCTTGTCTTAGTGTATGGCCACTGGCAGATCCAGCAGGGGGGGGGGGGGGGGGGCAAGCTGACATGCCCCAAACCGCCCAAATTCGCCCAAAATTTGACATATTTTCTGATTTAATAAGAAATTAACCCGCGCCCCGCTGGGGTATTCGGTCGAACACGCTGGGGGGGGGCAGATTCTGCCCCTTCGTTATATTCCGAACCAATAACCGCAGCGAGACGCGCAAGGCCGTAATTGAAAGCTCTCAATGAGCCGCATCTAACGTTTATGAGACATTTTCAAAATAAGGTCACATCTCAGGACACGGCCAGGCCAAATGTCAAAATTAAGGTATTTTAGTTTTTGGGCGATACTTTCAATCCAAAGCCTTAGATTGAGACTATTATCGCACAAAGTACTCTCACAGATATAATACATCTACCGCATTAGGAAAAAGTGAAATTGTAAGCAAAGGTTAAGGTCAAGATCAGGTCACAAAAGGTCACTTTTGGCAAGAGGTCTACGAAGGTTATTTTACACGTAGAATGTGATAGTAGCAGCCATTTTCACAACCTGACACCATATATGGTCAAGGTCAGGTCACATAAGGTCAAAATTTGGAATTGATTCATCTAAATGAAAAAGGCATGTCTCTAGACCAGTTTAGTCTCAGAAAAACAGTGGTGGCATTTATTTGTCTGTATCTGGTCAATAAAAGCCAAAAAAAACGTAACTTAAAAAAATGACGTCATGAGTTACTTATGCTTACGGAGCCATAAGTCAATTAAGATATTGCTTTGAAATTTGGTTTGGGTATCGTCCATACCTGGTTCACTCAGATATATTCCGTTTTCATATCTTCAAGAAGAAAAAAAATGAAAAGTTTTCTGGAAAATTTTATATTTGTATTTTTAGGAGTCAAAACCCAAGCTTTCGCAAATCTGAGATAATAGCTTTGAAGAGAATGCCATTTCCTTTCTTTTGACGTTTTTCATTTACAATCTGCTTCAAAACTCGATTTTCTACGATTTGTAAAACATTTATCGTTTTTCGACCAAAAATGGCGTGACATGACGTCATTAAAACGTCATGATCTCCCAAAGTACTACATCAATTTCATTGAACTTCTGTAAAAAGACGTAGAATTAATGCAGCATAAGGTACTGTAAGTTGTACGTCGATACCTTTCATAGGAGTTGGGCTGAGGGGCCGAGGCCTTCTCCCATTGGGCCGAGGGGCCCTTCGGGCCCCTCGACCCAATGGGGGGGGGGGGGCACGTGCCCCCTGTGCCCCCCCCCCCCCCTGGCTGCGCCCCTGGGCGGTGAAGATAGATTTCGCTGAGGGCAGTGTTTGAAACTGTAGTAATACCCTGACTGCTGAATGTATTACTTCATTCAGCAGTCAGGGTAATGCATAGTCAATGAAACGGCATCGAACAGACTGCTCAGTTGCGACAAAAGCGGCGTCAGCGATCACACAGCATCAGACATCCAACACTGGCCTCGCTGTTTAGCCGAAATGCTGCACATCGCAATAGGCGCACACTACAGGGCGAGCAGTTCCATATACCTCGCATCCGCACTGAAGCCGGTAGACGTCAGTTTTCCTACCGAGTCCCTCGTCTTTACAACAGTTTACCGACCGAACTGACTGGTCTGAGGCCTGCCTCATTTAAACGGAGTTTACGGGTGTACATAAAAGGCCGAGGTGTAAACTAACGTGTGGCAGCCATACTTTGTCTGTGGTACATATTGTTTTCCTATTACCAGTTTATGTCTATTTTGTGTTGATGCATAGTTTTGTAAGCCGTGCACCATTGTTTTATCCGGTATGTATCTGAGTATGAATGTCAACTCCCTGTTTTCCCATGTACCTACTGTTTTGTCTCGTGACGCCGGGCTAGGAATAGCCACAATGTGTGGGGATGGCCCGAAGTCGTTAAATACAATACAATACTGTTCTTCGAATTAGGTAAAATTTTCAAATGCCGTAGATGCATGGATGTGACCACGGGTGGAAATGTCCATTCAAGTGGTGGGGGGAAGGGGGGGGTTGGCACACCAACGTTGTATTTTGCCCACCAACTGTTGTTAGATTCGAAGGTTTCCTGGCGTTAAAATGGTAATTTCTCTCCTCAACCAAAGAAAACAGCCAACCAACAGGACGCTTTGCCTCACCGACTTCTTTGGAAAAATTCCACCCATGGATGTGATGTGACTAAGCTGATTGCAAGAAAAGGTTAATTAAAGCTTCAGGAGATATAGTGTTGTTTTATAGCGGAAACGGTAGCTTCATCTCTGTCATTTTTCAAACGACCATAAATTCGCATTGAAAAGGGGCACACTATTATTCCATAAGAGGCTTTGTGTTCACGATTGCAGTCGATTTTTTCCCAAAGAAGCCACGAGAGATATCTCATTTCACAACCCAACCCAACGCCTGGGATCCCCGGCGGCACCAACCCTCGCTGCACTGCAGCAGAAAGCAGTTCCGTTGGTTGGCGCTGTTGGCGCCGTTAAAGGGATATTGCCACCTCGCAGGCCAATATAGAGTTTTTTGGTGTGTATCGGTAGATTAAGCGTGTTCGATTTCACCTGTAAAATTGGGTTCCCGAAACTTCCCCCATTAAATAAAAAAATACATTTGCACCAATCATGATTGGCACACATTCGTAAATTGGAGTCGCCTCATCACTATTTAGAATCGCTTCTTTGCGGATTATGATTTGCTTTGGAATATTTCAAACTCAACATCACCATTCCGTCAGTGCACTTTAAAATAAATATGCGTATATGGTTAATTATATTTTCAACAACCATAGCTTCTTTCATAATAAAATATGCATTAAACAGCAAGAATGGTTATGGCTCGACTTTGGGGCCGTAGGAGATTTGTGACCAATACCTTATAACACAGATAGACTTTTCCATGTCAAGTCTCGGCGAATTCGGACGCTTCGGCTTTGGGCGGGCGCTAATTTCACAGCCAAACTGGATGAGAGCGGCCATCATGAATCTAGTACTGAGCACAGCTGGGACCAACGTTTTGGAGTCAGAAATAAATAATAAAAAACAAATTGCCGATACCCTGCTTTAGGTGCTGCAGGAGCAAGTTTGAGCTTTAGCATACACGATTGTTGATCCCCACCATTCATTTAAGTTGCTTTTTAGAAATCCTCCGGAGGTGGCATTTAAGGGGAATATTGACCTTTTGGTTTATTTTTCAGCATTATCTTAAATTATATGACGATAATTTGATGGTATCAAAATTATCGTGTTTCAATTTAAAAGCGAAATAACAACTTCTCCTATTTCGAAAAAAAATGGGAAATTTAAATATATTTACTTATATGTGGTGACGAACAATATGATCCTTCTCTATATCTGGCGTGATATATCTGGCTTATCTATATCTGGCTTTTCTTTCATTTGAAAGCACTGTGACAATGTCCCTGAAACAAATCGCCGACACCAAATAGGTCGCCGTTGGGTGCATTAATTCATTGCCACTGTTTAGATTGTTTGTTCATTGTTTTGGAAAAAGTGGTGATTTGTATTGATAAGGTAAAGCATTGTGTTAATACAACCAGAGACAAAACTATGCAAAGCTCCTAATGTTGAAAAAAATGCACCATTATGACAATTGTTTAAAAATTGAGGGTCGCAACGACTAACTAGGCCGTCATTGGGTGCATACGTTAACTGTTAATGGTGATACCTTTTTATTCAATGTTTGTTGATTGTTAAGGATAGTGGGGCACATACTCATAATAGACAGAGTGCAAGACATATTTTCCATACCATTCCGTAAAAAAACGATACCGGATTTTGGTGGGGACCGAAATTCGTTTCCAAGTACTTAAGAATACCGGTCGTTTAAAGTGTGGAACGCTTATGAACTTTAACTTGAAATATCTTTCGGTAGGAATGTTTATATGCAAAATGTGGTCAATTTACAATATATTTTGGTCTTGTCTGTCGATTTCAAGTAATAACTCCATTTTTGTGTGGGAAAGGGTCAATATTTCCCTTTAAAGATCCTCATGCGATTTCTCCTGCACAGAAGCGCCCGGGTTGAATTCGTTTCCGTATAGTGTGCGTACATGGCGCAACAATCGCGAACCGAGTAACCTAAGACTCAGGTTATCTAACTCAGACTTCTTTGACTTTGTTTGTGATCGACGAGCAATGCTTTTATCTAAGATATTGAAGTTTTATTGTTATTTCCAAACACGCGTACTATTTTGCATTTTTGATCTCGCAATTTATTGCATGATGTTCATCAGTAAAACTGTGTCCAACATTGCCGGCTCAGTCAGTACGTCAACACCCGGCGGAGTGTTAATAATGCACAGCGGAGAATTTTGCGATTTAGAGCACATAAATTCGCGGGGTCGCTTACGGCACCCACAACGTACCCAGAGGAACTTTTGGGCACTGAAAGCGAGTTTTGCGTTAACAAAAGTCCCTAAGATTTTTAAAAAAAAACTCGTGGTATTTTATGTTTTTTGGAGCATAGGCTATATGAGCCTGACATTTTCCCTTCCACATAAATTCACCGGGCTCGCTTACCAAAACGTATCCTGAGGTACTTTTGAGCGCGTTTTGCGTAATAAATTACATCAAAATTGCAATTACAATTACAATTAAACATTACAATTACAATTACAACTGCAAAAAACAAATACATTTTGCGTTAAACCATTACATCATTGCAATGATGTAATGGTAGAAATCATGGTGGCAGGTGCAAAGCAATGCATTGCTTTGGTGCCAAGTACGGCACTAACGGCACCACCATGTACGTAACTATGTTTCCAAATTTGTCATGTTTGAGAGTCTATAACGAGCAAGGTGGCGCAAGGTGATTGTATCCGAAGTAACTCGTTGTGCTTTTTATGGCTGTATATGTATCATTTCTCCCTAGCTTTACCTTCATTGTTGATTTTCTACTTCAAAATGCAAAACAAAAAACTACGAAATTTATTTGTGATATGCGAAGTCGACCAAACCGGAGCTTTGTAATCCTGGAAGTTATTAGCCCTGAAATAGATTCAATGAAGTCTCTGCTCGGTGTTATAAAACATATTTGAGCTGACGGGTTCCGATTGTCCCGTATGTTTAATGTTTTATAACAACACACATTATGCCAGCTCACTGGCTCTGTGCGGAAGACGACACTTTGACCGCAAGTTTCAGTGTCATAAGGCCTTCAAATCGATAAACGATGGCGATTTTCGAAAAATACAGACAATTTCCTATTGGTATCGGTAAAAAAAATGGGACTCCGAAATACATGCTTCCGGACTTTATGCGGGCTAAATCGCAAAATTCACCACTGTGCAGTGGTTTGGCGGAGCCGCCCATAAAGTGTTGATCGCGGTCCTAACACGAGATCCGCACTGCGCCATAGCTTATCACTCGGAACTCGGCAAATAAACTACACCGAGGGTCGGCCGGCTCGACGGCTCGAAGAAGTGCCGCTATAGGGAGCAGCTCGTCTGTGAGAAGCAAGTTCCCAGCGGGGTGTCAGAACACCACCAGGCACCACCAACGTGGCAATTATTTACACAAAGCGTTATAATCATACGCAATCTAATATTCGCATTTGCTCATGATTTCTGTATATGTTCATTGGCTGCATTCAAATACAATACAGATAATTCCAAACAACATATTTTTGAGTTCATGCTTTTATACTCAGAAAACCATCTCTCAAAGAAGGGGTTCCACGTCAAAACTTCTAATGCAGAACTTCTGACGTCAAAACCTCCAAGCCAAAACTTCCATAGGCAAAACTTCTATGCATCAAAATTTCTAACAGTCAAAACTTCTGATGAAAAACGTCGAAGCGACAAAACTTCTAATGAAATTACTTACAATGCAAAAACTTACAAGATTCAAAACTTCTAAGCGTCCTAACCTAACCTAACGTAAACAGATCCGTCAAATGTGAGGACAGACTGTCCATTTCGAGGACACCGATTCCGACGATATTTAGCCAACTATTCTGAGCAAAACCTGACAAAACCTAAGTGACAGAAACACTTTTAAGTGATGCAATAGGCATTGTTTTTTTTCGTTCTACATAAAACATTCGTTGAGTTACATCTCTTTTTCGGACGCATGTCACATGAACTTTTGCATTGCTGTTCACTATGCATTTTCGGGTAGAAAGAATCACTTAGGTTTTTCCTAAATTGCCCATGTATGGCTAAAAGGACATCAGGAGGATACAAATCACAACCTAACAAAACCTAAGTGGGCCCTTCCCCTAGCTCTTGGTTTTTCGTTACTTTGAGATTCAAGTCAATATGATATACAAATACCGTGACCCCACTTTCATTGCATGATTTTAATGACAATTACGTATTTGCACCAAGGATATATGGTAAGTAATACATTTTCTGAATTAACCAAATCTGGTCTATTTCCCATTCTCAAAACGATGAGCGCAAGCAAACTGGGAAAATTAATTTAGAAAAGGTGTTTTCATCGCTGAAAATGGAAGGAATGTAAATTTAAGTATACGAACTGGCGGGGACATTCTTCTGGAGCAAAAAGTTAGCTTACATGCTTTAATTCTGTGCACAACTTAAAAAGATATATCACGTTTTTTGCACCAAATAAAGGCTTTGACTCAGCCGTTCTAGCTTGGCATCACAACACTTTTCAAATGCCAGATAGGCAGCATTGCAAAGAGCGCATCTTCTTCTATCTATTGATTGGTACTTTGTAGCCCTATTTGATATCGATATCTGATGCCCTATAGATCTATTGATATCGATATCGATTTGCTTTGGCTTAATATATTATATGTCATAAAACAAGACATGAATGACTCCAAAAATATGATGCATGTGCAACTGGTGAAAAGTGCACGGCTAACATTTAAAAGTATGTGGTAAGATAAGAAGAAAAAAAAACTATTTTCAATGGTGGTTCGTAAATTTTATATGCTTGCATATTTAATTTGCATTCAGTAAAATACTTGTCCTATGTTATGCGGTTTCGGCGGCCTTTGCCTGTTGTCTGGTTGGACGGAATGGGAAGTATTGTGAAGTAACCCTAGCGTCCACTTTGAGGACCAAGGTTTTTACGGCAACAGAGTTATAAACTATCTGGTAGCATTTGGTAGTGATTGCGCATAAAATGTGATACGTGAGACAGCGCGTTCGTGGATGAAGAAATGGATCAGTCATCCATGCCGTGTTTATGCTGATCGTCAGATTGCTGCGTTTTGGTTTGGTGAGTAATAATAATATTATCAAGATTTAAATTGACACTTAACCCTCGCCCTACGGTGGAGGGCCTGTCAGCCCCCCCTCCCTCCCCCCCCCCCCCCCCCCCCCTGAGGTTTTTCTTGAATAACTTTTACACATGCACACTCACAAAATCACTACACACGACCCGGATGTCAGCTCCTGCCACAGGGGTTAATTTGGAAATTTACTCATGCATGGGGTGTCATTGTTGATGCTTCGCTATGTCAGACACCTGCGTGGTGTGTCAGTGCCGACCACCATCGTATTATTGTGTGTTCGTCACCGCTGCATGGGGTGTCGAGGTGACGCAATACTCATGCGGGGGATGTCGATTGACGCCTCAGCCGGGCGTATTGCGGGATTTCGTTCACCACTGGGAGAAGCGTAACGTCACCGCTGCATGGGGTGTCGAGGTGACGCAATACTCATGCAGGGGATGTCGATTGACACCTCAGCCGGGCGTATTGCGGGAGTTCGTTCACCACTGGGAGAAGCGTAAAGTCACCGCTGCATGGGGTGTCCAGGTGTCGCAATACTCATGAGGGGTGCCGATTGACGCCTCAGCCGGGCGTATTGCAAGAGTTCGTTCACCACTGGGAGAGGTGTGACGGTCGCCGCTGCTTGGGGTGTCGTGACGTAGACGCACGCAGACGGCGGCGCGGCCTTGGCTGCGCGCGCACATCACCACCGGCCGGCCGCACCGCCGCGCCGGGCCAGTTGGGTTGTGACCTTGGCCGCGGCGGGTTGTGCATTGTGCGTGCGTCGACCGTTGTCAGTGTTCAAGTTGCCGTTGAGTTGCGAAGGCTGTCAATCGTGCTGTCGTGATCGGAGTTATAAGTACCTAATTGTGAGTTGTGAGTGCGTTCTTTCTTGTGTTCTTTTGATCTTAGAAATGTAGTTAGTTGTGAATTTGTGATCGTTAAACATTAGGAATTATAGCGTCTATATGTGTCGTGCCCTCCCGTCACAACCAATTGTATTGCTTATCCGGTCGGAGCTGCACCGACCAAGCTTATATAAACATATGAATATACGTAGCTGACTGTTGATCCATAGTAACTATGATGATTTATGAGTATGCTTGATGATGCTGATTTGTGATGCTGATGTTGATTAACGGTTTTGTTAATACAATGGTTTTGCACGGAAATGTACTAATTTGTAGTTGCTCAGATTGGGAAGAATGGCGCGAGTGGTCAGAGTCAGGTCAGAGTGCTCAGATTGGCATGAGTCTTGCGAGTTGCGACACGGGCGGCGGCCGCCGCCCGCCATGCGTCTACGTCACGACACCCCAAGCAGCGACGACCGTTACACCTCTCCGAGTGGTGAACGAACTCCTGAAATACGCCCGGCTGAGGCGTCAATCGATACCCTCCGCACGAGTATTGCAACACCTCGACACCCCATGCAGCGGTGACGTTGCGCCTTTCCCAATGGTAAACAAACTCCCGCAATACGCCCGGCTGAGGCGTCAATCGACACCCCACGCATGACTATTGCGACACCTCGACACCCCATGCAGCGGTTATCAAGGGTGTTCCGTTAAACCTATACACCCCATGCAGCGGCGATCACGGTTGTTCTGGTACACCTCCCTGAGTGCTAAACAAAACACCTTCCAGGTGACGTATTTTATGTTGTGTGGGCATCACACGGGCTAGGGGTGTTGACACCCTGCGCAGGTGTTGATTTTTTTGTGAGTGCAGCGCATCTTGCTGAAATTTGCTGTAGCTGAGTTTACAATGATTATACGTTTGCTGTAAAAATTTAATTGAAATTGGTTAAGCAGTTTGGGAGATAATCATGTTTTGATGACGTCATGTTGGTGGAAAAACGATAAATATTTGAAAAATGGTAGAAAACAGAGTTTTAAAGTAAATTGCAAACGCAATTCACCAAAGATACAAAATTGCATTTTCTTTGAAATGGCTATCTCGGATTTGCAAAATTTGGGGTTTTTGACCACTAAAATAAAAAAATGGGAAAAAAATGGAAAAATCCCCACAAAATCCCCAGTCAATGCGGAAATAATCAAATGCTTCCTGTTCTGAGGATACGAATTATATCAACCCAATTCCTTCTGGATCATGTTATCATAGCCCATTCTTGAAATTCCAGGTGCAATTTTTGTTCGGTGACCCCTATAGGGTCAGATGAGGTCACCCGAGATCAACAACACTTTTTTCCAATTACTTTCGACAAAATTAAGATAGATAAATGAAACTGGCACCAATGTGTTTGTCTCGTCGAGGCACGTCTCCCAATGTACAACATGACCTAATTGGGTCACCGGTGACTTTGACCTGAGGTAAAACTTATAAGTTGACCTAACCTGGTCATCATGCATATGATACGAAACGCCTTGACGAGACAAAACACGATGGCGTCAAAATTATTGCCCTATCTTTATTAGGTAAAAAGATATTTGTGAAAACTGCTTTGCAAAAAATAGCCTTTTTGACAATTGATGAGCTCTGGAGCCTAACCTATTCACCTGAGCCCAAATCTGAGGACACTTTGTCGTTTCATTTTTTCAAGAGCTTTCCATTGTCTTTTTCGTTTGTTCCTAGCTATCATAGTTCCTGTGCTATCTGGGAATTTCTGGAGCGAAGTCCTAAAACTTGAAAATCTCACCCTTGATGACCTCTGGTGACCTCAATATTGACCTGAGAAAAACAAATTGCCTAAAATAGTTTCAAGATACATTTTGACGAGCTTTCGAACGGTGTTTTGTTTTTGACTACATCCGATAGGAGCCGAGTTAGAGGGGGTCGAAACTCCCCCCCCCCGGCACGGCGAAGGTGGCGCCGAGCACCGGCACGGCGCGGGTTAATGGTAAATGGTCTGCAACCAATCAGAGCCGTCAGCCCTCTAATTGGCTGTTCGCCCTCTGGCTGTCTCCTTACCCCTGCCATTGGCTGAAGGTGTCAGTGCTATCACCGTGTTCAAGTTCAATACACCATTAGATGCGAGCAAGGGCTAGGAACGGGCAGCATGAACCCCACTTGTTAGTCAGCATCTTTGCTCAAATATTTTATTAGTCAAATTTGAGAGAGCAAAATGTACGCAAGACGAGAATAGCTCGAAACTGCAAAAAAAAATTGTTTTGAGAAATGGGTATGCCTCAAAACGAGATAAACGTTGCCCTGCCACTGCCACTGTCACAATGACACTACTTTTCATGAAGTTCCTACACTCCCCCCCCCCGTATGCGATATACAATTATTGCACATCTTTTAAAAAAACATTGAATTTGATATTCGGGAGCTGTCGTATCAAAACCAGCGACACAAAACACATCATGCTGAACTCCAGGGCGGTCAGCAGATTAACGGCTATCTATTGTATCAAAACCAGTGACACTAAACAAATCATGCTGAACTCCAAGGCGGTCAGCAGATTAAAGGGAATAGTTCACCTTTAACATGGGGGTTTGGACTGAGATAGCAGATTTGTAGAGCAGATCTAAAAATGGTTTGTGGTGAAAGAATTACCTCTCTACGTTAAGTAATTTCGACACAGGACTAGTGGGCCCGAATTTAATCCCGCTGTTCCGGGCCACGATCGGGGAATGAACGCTCGCCGCCGCGCCGCCGGAGGCAGGTACACTCTCTGGCACGTAGTCTCTGGTCACGACGCCTCGTTAATATCCGCTCAGCCGCCCGGGCGGCGCGGCGGCCCCTTGTCAGAGACTGTACTTGGCGTCAGGCGGAGCGGGGCGGAGCCAGAACGCCAGCTGCTATCGTACGATTTCTCGTGAAAGGGAAAGAGAAACTTACTTCTTTCTCCACATATATCCATCAGTTGTCCAAACCAAAGTCGTATTAATAGTTTTGAGCTCAAGATGCACCTAATGGTTGAACTTCAAGACAACTTTCAAGGTGACCTATTCCCTTTAACGGCTATCTATTGTATCAAAACCAGCGACACTAAACAAATCATGCTGAACTCCAGGGCGGCCAGCAGATTAACGGCTATCTATTGTATCTAATCACATATCAACACCTTACAGCTACATAGCGAGCGGCCGAGTCGGAGATCGCGCTCTCGTGTTCCAGCCGTGGGTAATTGATTGCGAAAGGCGCTGCACGCACAATCATCTGATTTGTGGTGTATTGACTGCCTAATGGAACCGGTAATGTGGGGGGGGGGCGGCACCGAGCCGAACCGGCTGATGAGCATCGATCCGAGACCAGACGGGATCAGGACAGTGTAATACAGCAGTGTAATACAGCAGTGTAATACAGCAGTGTAATACAGAAGTGTAATACCGCAGTGTAATATATCAGTGTAATACAGCAGTGTAATATAGCAGTGTAATACAGCAGTGTAATATTCCAGTGTGATACAGCAGTGTGATACTACAGCAGTACAATACAGCAATGTGATACAGCAGTGTAATACAGCAGTGTAATACAGCAGAGTAATACAGCAGTGTGATACAGCAGTGTAATACAGCAGTGCAATACATCAGTGTAATACAGCAGTGTAATACAGCAGTGTAATACAGCAGTGTAATACAGCAGTGTAATACAGCAGTGTGATACAGCAGTGTAATACAGCAGTGTGATACAGCAGTGTAATACAGCAGTGTAATACAGCAGTGTGATACAGCAGTGTAATACAGCAGTGTAATACATCAGTGTAATACAACAGTATAATACAACAGTGTAATACATCAGTGTAATACAGCAGTGTGATACAACAGTGTAATACAGCAGTGTAATACAGCAGTGTAATACAGCAGTGTGATACAGCAGTGTGATACAACAGTGCAATACAGCAGTGTAATACAGCAGTGTGATACAGCAGTGTAATACAGCAGTGTAATACAGCAGTGTGATACAGCAGTGTAATACAGCAGTGCAATACAGCAGTGTAATACATCAGTGTAATACAGCAGTGTAATACAACAGTGTAAAACAACAGTGTGATACAACAGTGTAATACAGCAGTGTGATACAACAGTGTGATACAACAGTGTAATACAGCAGTGTAATACAGCAGTGTAATACAGCAGTATAATACAGCAGTGTAATACAGCAGTGTGATACAACAGTGTAATATAACAGTGTAATACAGCAGTGTAATACAGCAGTGCAATACAGCAGTGTAATACAGCAGTGTAATACATCAGTGTAATACAGCAGTGTAATATAGCAGTGTAATACAGCAGTGTAATACAGCAGTGTAATACAGCAGTGTGATACAACAGTGTAATACAACAGTGTAATACAGCAGTGAAATACAGCAGTGCAATACAGCAGTGTAATACAGCAGTGTAATACATCAGTGTAATACAGCAGTGTAATACAGCAGTGTAATACATCAGTGTAATACAGCAGTGTGATACATCAGTGTAATACAGCAGTGCAATACATCAGTGTAATACAGCAGTGTAATACAGCAGTGTAATACAGCAGTGTAATACAGCAGTGTAATACAGCAGTACAATACAGTAGTGTGATACAGCAGTGTAATACAACAATGTAATACAACAGTGTAATACAGCAGTGTAATACAGCAGTGTGATACAGCAGTGTAATACAGCAGTGTAATACAGCAGTGTAATACAGCAGTGTAATACAGCAGTGCAATACAGCAGTGTAATACAGCAGTGTAATACATCAGTGTAATACAGCAGTGTAATACAGCAGTGTAATACAGCAGTGTAATACAGCAGTGTGATACATCAGTGTAATACAGCAGTGCAATACATCAGTGTAATACAGCAGTGTAATACAGCAGTGTAATACAGCAGTGCAATACAGTAGTGTGATACAGCAGTGTAATACAGCAATGTGATACAGCAGTGTAATACAACAGTGTAATACAACAGTGTAATACAGCAGTGTAATACAGCAGTGTGATACAGCAGTGTAATACAGCAGTGTAATACAGCAGTGTAATACAGCAGTGTGATACATCAGTGTAATACAGCAGTGCAATACATCAGTGTAATACAACAGTGTAATACAGCAGTGTAATACAGCAATGCAATACAGCAGTGTGATACAGCAGTGTGATACAGCAATGTGATACAGCAGTGTAATACAACAGTGTAATACAACAGTGTAATACAGCAGTGTAATACAGCAGTGTGATACAGCAGTGTAATACAGCAGTGTGATACAGCAGTGTGATACAGCATTGTGATACAACAGTGTAATACAGCAGTGTAATACAGCAGTGTAATACAGCAGTGTGATACAGCAGTGTAATACAGCAGTATAATACAGCAGTGTAATACAGCAGTGTGATACAGCAGTGTAATACAGCAGTATAATACAGCAGTGTAATACAGCAGTGTAATACAGCAGTGTAATACAGCAGTGTAATACAGCAGTGCAATACAGCAGTGTAATACAGCAGTGTGATACAGCAGTGTAATACAGCAGTGTGATACAGCAGTGTAATACAGCAGTGTGATACAGCAGTGTAATACAGCAGTGTAATACAGCAGTGTAATACAGCAGTATAATACAGCAGTGTAATACATCAGTGTAATACAGCAGTGTAATACAGCAGTGTAATACAGCAGTGTAATACAGCAGTGTAATACAGCAGTATAATACAGCAGTGTAATACAGCAGTGTGATACAGCAGTGTGATACATCAATGTAATATAGCAGTGTGATACAGCAGTGTAATACAGCAGTGTAATACAGCAGTGTAATACAACAGTGTAAAACAACAGTGTAATACAGCAGTACAATACAGCAGTGTGATACAGCAGTGTAATACAGCAGTGTAATACAGCAGTGTGATACAACAGTGTAATACAACAGTGTAATACAGCAGTGTAATACAGCAGTGCAATACAGCAGTGTAATACAGCAGTGCAATACATCAGTGTAATACAGCAGTGTAATACAGCAGTGTAATACAGCAGTGTAATACAGCAGTGTAATACAGCAGTGTGATACAACAGTGTAATACAACAGTGTAATACAGCAGTGTAATACAGCAGTGCAATACAGCAGTGTAATACAACAGTGTAATACATCAGTGTAATAAAGCAGTGTAATACATCAGTGTAATACAGCAGTGTAATACAGCAGTGTAATACAGCAGTGTAATACAGCAGTGTGATACATCAGTGTAATACAGCAGTGTAATACAACAGTGTAATACATCAGTGTAATACAACAGTGTAATACAGCAGTGTAATACAGCAATGCAATACAGCAGTGTGATACAGCAGTGTAATACATCAGTGTAATACATCAGTGTAATACAGCAGTGTGATACAACAGTGTAATACAGCAGTGTAATACAGCAGTGTAATACAGCAGTGTAATACAGCAGTGTGATACAACAGTGTAATACAACAGTATAATACAACAGTGTAATACATCAGTGTAATACAGCAGTGTAATACATCAGTGTAATACAGCAGTGTAATACAGCAGTGTAATACAGCAGTGCAATACAGTAGTGTGATACAGCAGTGTAATACAGCAATGTGATACAGCAGTGTAATACAACAGTGTAATACAACAGTGTAATACAGCAGTGTAATACAGCAGTGTGATACAGCAGTGTAATACAGCAGTGTAATACAGCAGTGTAATACAGCAGTGTGATACATCAGTGTAATACAGCAGTGCAATACATCAGTGTAATACAACAGTGTAATACAACAGTGTAATACAGCAATGCAATACAGCAGTGTGATACAGCAGTGTAATACATCAGTGTGATACAGCAGTGTAATACAGCAGTGTGATACAGCAGTGTAATACAGCAGTATAATACAGCAGTGTAATACAGCAGTGTGATACAGCAGTGTAATACAGCAGTATAATACAGCAGTGTAATACAGCAGTGTAATACAGCAGTGTAATACAGCAGTGTAATACAGCAGTGCAATACAGCAGTGTAATACAGCAGTGTGATACAGCAGTGTGATACAGCAGTGTAATACAGCAGTGTAATACAGCAGTGTAATATAGCAGTGTGATACAGCAGTGTAATACAGCAGTGTAATACAGCAGTGTAATACAGCAGTGTAATACAGCAGTGTAATAAAGCAGTGTGATACAACAGTGTAATACAGCAGTGTAATACAGCAGTGTGATACAGCAGTGTAATACAGCAGTGTAACACAGCAGTGTAATACAGCAGTGTAATACAGCAGTGTAATACAGCAGTGTAATACAGCAGTGTAATACAGCAGTGTGATACCGCAGTGTAATACAGCAGTGTGATACCGCAGTGTGATAATACAGCCGGGAGATAATATGTAACCAAAGTTCATGGCAAGCCCAGTCGGCCTTGAATTAGGGCTCAGCGCCGGCTGGTGGCTTTAATGACCGTTTTTTTTCTTCAGTTCTAGAGCTGAAGTTGCAGGTGTGTGTGTATTGAATTGCTGTTAATTATGTAGCAACAAATGTTTAAAAGCAGTAAACCATCCATATGTCACCGATAAAATTAGTGTGTTAGGTTTTGGATGGTTTCAAAGAATAACGTAATAAGAAAATCAAATCTGTATCGTCTCGTTCGGTGCATTTTGTGCATTTGACCGTTGTGCGCGCTCTCTGCCCTGACTCCTGTGAACTGCGTATGTTCTCTGAGTCACCTTCTGTGAGGCATATAATAGGCACATGACAGATAGATAGCATATAATAGGCATATATAGGCACATAACAGATAGATAGGCATTTAATAGACATATATAGGCACATAACAGATGTGTTCTGCAATAGCTTCTGTGAGCTTATATGTATATTCTCTGCATTACCTTCGGTGCGCAATGTGTGTGTGTGTTCTCTGTGTTATGAGATGTGCATTGCAATATGAGGGGTGCGCCGACTGTTCAGTCCAGTCGGGCCGCTGTCAACTCACGCTGAAGACCAGTTGAGTGGCCAGGCGTTGAGCTGAGCCGGCTGGCGGAGGCGATGTGACCGGGTCGGCGGCGGAGCCTCGCAGTTGGTCCGCCCCTGCGGGGAGTGAGGCGAGCGGAGCCGGACGGCGCGCCGCAGCCTCCAGGGCCGCCGCGGCCTCAGCTGCAGCTCCATGGTCGACAGCTGGTGGTTCAGCTCGAAACTGCGCTGCCGCGGCAGCCGGGTCCTCGTGGCTGGTGGTGGTGGTGGTGGTGGTGGTGGTGGTGGTGGTGGTGGAGGCGGAGCGGTAGCGGGAGTGGCGTTGGAAGACCGTGTCGAGTCCAGAGTTGTTGAATCAGAGGGTGGGATAGTCCCTGACCGGGCGGCGGTCGTCGAGCTGCCTCCTTGCCGCTGCGGAGAGCGGGACGGCGCTGCCAGGGGACGGGCCGACATCGCCAGACGGTCGGAGGATTAGGATGGAACACGCCGGAGTTCAGCTGGAGAGGGCGGGGAGCCGGACTGGTCTGGAGCTGGAGCAGGACTGGTGGAGGAGGCGGGGAGTCGGACTGGTCTCACTCCAATTCACAAATAGCCTGCACTGCACCACTCCACTTATAGAAGAGCACAGGTGGCTGGGACACTGCACGGATCCGTGTCCGTCGCCACGGGTCTTCGTCCTGCACCACGGGTGTTGGTTCTGCACCGCAGGTCCCGATCCTGCACCACAGATTTCGATCCTGCACCACGAGTCCTGATCCTGGTAGTCCTGGTCCGATACAACAGGTCCTGATCCGGCACCAGGTAGGAGTCCCCGCCGTCACCAAGTTGACAACGGTGCGGCACCACGAGCTCTGCTGACCGGAGTGACTCGTCGCTGGCCGGCGATTGCCGCCAGGCCGAGCATACCGCCCGCATCGGGTCAGGCAGCCGCTACTTGCGCCGATCAATCGAATGCGACAGCGTCCCACAGTTTCCACGGCAGCGGCCATAATCACCAATTGTCGCATTGTGGCTTAGTTATATGAGAGAAGAGAAGCTCTCCAGGCACTGGCTGGGAGGTAAATCCCGCTATGGCGTACGTTAGAATTATGTTTTTTTTCCAGCATCAGTGATGCTTTATTGTATTTATTCTTCTATGATGTTGCAATTAATTAAATGAACCAGTACCTAATGGAGACCAGGTGAGATACAATAAGTAAATTGTAGCAGAAATGTGAACATATCTGGAATCCATTTCCAATATGATAGACTGAATGTAGGTAATCATTGGGTAAATGTAGCAAAAATCACCGAGAGGTATTATTTTCCCATACCCATGGTTTGCACGTCCATATGTTCATTTGACTGTAAAGATCAAACAAGCGCAAGTGGTTATAAAACACCAATCACAGATGCTCTCGGGGTTTTCATCGGGTTTTCATGAGGAAACGCTGTGATCATTACTAAGCTGTCCCAGACCCGGAAAAGAACATAATGGATACTTTTGCGTGTAGCAGCCATGTTCAAGGGTGGAGACAAGGACGCAGGAACCGCGGGGACAGAGGAAACAGCTACCCCTCAACTTTTTTAGTGGGGGCGCCGCCCCACCAACTTTGAGGAGAATATTTAAATTTTGAATCTGCAGCATGCCACTGACCTTTAACAATAACCATATCAAGGTGAGTAATACTTTGGAGGAAAACATATCTGAATTTATTAAATCAGTAATTTAAGTCATCTTTTCAGTCACACTTGAGACCTTTAGACATAGACATAGAAATAGACGTATATTTGGGCCACCCACAATGAACTTGTGGCTATTAGAGCCCATCGTCATCAGAAACAAAATAGGTAGTGGATAGGCCCTTTCAGTCATTTCAAGGACTAACATTTGAATTGGTGATATTTCAGTGAGTCTGGTGGGGCGGTGGTTGCGTTACCGTCGCGGTCGCCGTTTACGGTTCAAGTTCGAGCCGATCCGGAACCATATGACAACTTTGATGACGTCACCAAATTAATTACTCATTATTATATTATGGAAAACCTTCCGCCGCCAAATTGCCAACACTGCCCAGGTTATCCACGCTACACTATTAAACATGTACTGATTACTTGCCCAGTGCACAACGCAAAACGCCAGAAAATAATAGAATGCACGCAACGGAATCGCATCACATTAAATTTACAAACGCTGTTAGGCGATCATTATCCAGAATTGATTGGCCTCCTCTTTGATTTCCTTTACCAAACACGATTATTTAATGAAATATAACAGGGGGTTTTTTGCCTAGCGCAATTTTGGCTTTCTGCGCAGGTTTTTCCCCTTTGCGATAGACGCTGTTTTTTTTTATTAGTTAGGAGTTTTCTCCCAGCAAATACACCCCACAACCAGGTCTCGCCGGGGCGCCGGAGCCAGGGGACTGGCAACAGCCTCCTGTTGCCGCAATGATGGCGCCTCGGCTCCATCAACACTGACACCGTTTCGCAAGTGTATGTTCAAATGTGTGTGTGTGTCTGTGTGTATATGGAATAAAAAAGTGTATGTATGTGTGTCTCGTGTTTTATTTAATTTTGACCTTGAACGAAATACTTAACGTAAGATAGATACTATATTTTCATTGAACAATAAACTAACGTAAAATAGTCACCCTACTCCCTAGCTTGCCCCGGATTCACATAAACCGGTTAACGTAATTATTTTCCTGGCAAATTGCCAGATGTCACTCCCCCGGAAAATGGCTATAGGCCGGTCCGGGAAAAAAGAAAAAAAAGGACATGGCCCCCCAAGGCTGTTCAAGGGGCCAAACTATGTTTTGCCTCCCCCCAGACATGAAGTCTAATACATGCTATGCAGTTGCTGACGGGCTGACGACGCGCTCTACCCCTCCCCCCCCCCCCCAAAGTCAACAATTTATCGCTGACGGCTGACGGTCTGCTCCCCCCCCCCCCCCCCCCGGTCAACAACTTTTCGCTAAATCCTGCCCCCTCAACTTGAACATAGTTTCTGCGTCCCTGGTTGGAGAATTGTTTTCAAAGTTGCACCCGCCGAGGCCCGAGGACAGGGGCGCAACCAAGAGGGGGGTGGGGGGGGGGGGGCTAGGGGTAGAGCCTTTCACGGGAAACATTTTCAGCCCCCATTCCGTTCCAGCCCATTCAGGCAGATCCAAACTCGTTCCAACCCCAATTCATAACTGATAACCCGTTCCCACCCATTTCAAAGTTTAAGCATATTTCACCTTTTGTGGTGCTTAAATATAAGAATGCATTTATGTCATGCTTTAAAACTCACACACTCAATGTCAGTGGTGTAAGATTTACTTGTGAGTTGTGGTGATATTTGAAAGAATTAAATATGTCTTTGTTTCACATGACACGTTCAATGTTGCGGGCACGTTCACCATGACTTTCACAAAATGTTGGTAACCGAAACAAATTTGTGACCGATTTGGTAATCGGTGGGTCAGGCTTACACATTTTTGGACACTTTTCGGTCAGCCTAATCTTAAACAATCTACCTTTTTGTCACACTTGTATGCATTATAATTTATATCCAGAAAATTTACTCCAAATTCAATCAATTATTGGAAATACTCACATCTGAATGAATGAAAAATACTCATCATTATTATATCAAGACTGAAGATATTGCTCACAAGAGTAAGTGGGATTCTTAAAAATACGTATTGTATACAATTTACATATTGCATACACCATCTTAAGAAGCAAGCACAAACTAGTAACCAAACCACGGGCACTAACCAAGCACAATAATGCAATGCAACGCACAATGCACATTCATAATGTGCCTTTTAAGAAATAAATTATCCTTATTCCTTGTGCCATTTCACAAGTGAGGGTAGAACCACTTCATATACCTATTTCAAAGAATGATGCAAAACATAATAGACAATAGTATTAGATACCCTTAATGTAGGTTAGACCACGTCGTCATTTGCCGAATTCAGATTTCAGATCTGGCAGTGATTTTATGTCTTGGTATGTTCTTAACATGATACAACAAAAATTATCCTACCGGGTTTTGTGATTTGTAAACCATTGCAAACACCGTTTCGGCGTTGAAGTCTCCCGTTGTAAACATATTGGTGTTATTGTCCGGTAAAACACTTCTGCTATTGTTATTGTTCTTCGTCATTTTACGGATCGCAAAGTGCAGTGGTTGACTTAAAGAGTACATTTAAGTTACTTTGGGGTTTCTAAAAGTGTAGGCAAGGTTATTTGGCTGTCATACGGGCTTAAGTGGTGGGTTTTGGTGGCACTTTTTGCACTTAGGCCAAATCGCCTATCTACCTAATTAAGAATATTTTAGCACAGTAACTGGCGGAAATTGAACACAACATTAAATCGGAACTCCTTTGGATTGGAACTTGTTCAATGTTGACAGTTACATTGTCGCCTAGCGCATCATCGAGTGATGTCTTGGGAGAAAAATCGCGAGTTTATGCATTCCAAGCGTTCGCAGATGTCGTTGGGAGATAGACGCGTTTTACGCTCAGTGGAACGTTGCAGTGGTTACGCAAATGGTGTTCTGATCCGGTCAAATGATGGCTGTAGGAAGTGTAGCAGTGGCCGATGCGATGTCTAGTCAGCGCTACCACCTCAATTCTACTGCGCCTGCCGCTACATATCTGTCAATGCTGGGACGTGGGCGGTTGAGAGAGAGCAGCCTCCAGCCTGGCTCGTTACGTCCATTGTGCGTCCATTGTATTCGACAAAGCGTTGAAGTTGGAACGGTACGAAATCTATTGTTGGTGTGCACCACACGTGGGTGCGACTAGCTACTGGTGCTTTTCGGAATTAACGCAAAGCAGTCTTCTTGCAGCTGCGTAAGAAACGCTTCCCATCCACCCCAGGGCTCTACTCGGGAGGTGCGTCGTGTAGGTATTAGGCTTTCGAGACCGATGCCGGAATGCTGCATCTAGTCATGTCATTCGACATGAGAAACGAGGGTCCAAGAGGGACTCTGGCGAGTTGCCCAGCTCAGTCCAGCTAGTGGCTAGCCGAAAATCCAGTCATACGTGGGATAGTCTTGCTTTATTTTTCACACGTATTGGAGGTCAAAGCGCTTCCGTCTTTCCGTCAAGAGGGGTTTCTTACGCAGCCGCAAGAAGGCTGCTTTGCGTGAATTCCGAAAAGGTGGCGCCACACTGGACCTGGTCCTGTCCTGTGGCGGTGATATTGAGACCAGTGTGAGGCCGGGGACGTTTGAATCGGATCACTGTGAAACCGTGTCTTGCTTCTCGGCGCGTATACCCTGTCTACCCGCAGTGTCCGAACTCGAGCATATAACTACCGCAGAGCAGACTTTGACGGCCTGCGCACTGCCCTAAGGAGCATACCTTGGAGCTGTCTACTAGATACAGATGTCGATGGTGCTGCAGAGCTGTTTTATGACCTCGTTCATGCTGCTGTTACTGATCACGTTCCTGTCATTTCCTGCGACTGCCGATATCCCCCATGGTTTGATCGCGACGTGCGATGTGTCCTTAGGCTAAAGAATAACGCCCATCGTGCAAAAAAGCTCTCGCCCTCTCCTGATAACGATTGGGCTTTTTCGCATGCCAGATCCACTTTCAAACGCCTGGCAAACACAAAGTACCGTGAATATCTGCTCAGCCTTGTAAGTGACTTTCGAGACAATCCCAAACGACTGTGGTCATATATCAAGTCACTGAAATCCTCGCAGCCCGCTCTGACCACACTCCTTGACCAAGGCCGCTCCTACACCAACCAGGTTGACTGTGCTAACCTGTTTAACAGGTCATTCAGTTCAAAATTTTCGGATCCTCACGTAGCTGACCTTCCAGAGGCCCAAGTGCTTCACACTTCCAACCTCAGCACGTTCACTCTGCCACCAGGCAAAGAGGAAAACTTGCTGCAGTGTATTGGGCAGCACAAGGCGTGCGGCCCAGATGGACTGAGTGCCCGGATACTCAGGGAATGTGCGCACGAGTTGGCTATTCCCATCAATATTCTTTACAAACTCTCCTTAACCCAGGGAGTTTTTCCCAGCGCCTGGAAAGAGGCCAACATTAATCCTGTTTACATAGCGAAATTGAGGGTTGCCAGATAGTGAAGAAAGCTCTACTAATAGTTGAAATGCCATTATTCCCAGCATGAGTGAGTTCAGGATACTTTAAATTAAGTTAATAATAGTTTGAGATCTTTTTACTTAAGAGACGTGCGACGTAACCCAGTTTTGTACTTTAACAGCGTGAACTACTTACATAAGTGCATGGCCGTTCATGTGTGTGTGTGTGTGTGTGTGTGTGTGTGTGTGTGTGTGTGTGTGTGTGTGTGTGTGTGTGTGTGTGTGTGTGTGTGTGTGTGTGTGTGTGTGTGTGTGTGTGTGTGTGTGTGTGTGTGTGTGTGTGTGTGTGTGTGTGTGTGTGTGTGTGTGTGTGTGTGTGTGTGTGTGTGTGTGTGTGTGTGTGTGTGTGTGTGTGTGGGTGTGTGTGTGTGTGTGTGTGTGTGTGTGTGTGTGTGTGTGTGTGTGTGTGTGTGTGTGTGTGTGTGTGTGTGTGTGTGTGTGTGTGTGTGTGTGTGTGTGTGTGTGTGTGTGTGTGTGTGTGTGTGTGTGTGTGTGTGTGTGTGTGTGTGTGTGTGTGTGTGTGTGTGTGTGTGTGTGTGTGTGTGTGTGTGTGTGTGTGTGTGTGTGTGTGTGTGTGTGTGTGTGTGTGTGTGTGTGTGTGTGTGTGTGTGTGTGTGTGTGTGTGTGTGTGTGTGTGTGTGTGTGTGTGTGTGTGTGTGTGTGTGTGTGTGTGTGTGTGTGTGTGTGTGTGTGTGTGTGTGTGTGTGTGTGTGTGTGTGTGTGTGTGTGTGTGTGTGTGTGTGTGTGTGTGTGTGTGTGTGTGTGTGTGTGTGTGTGTGTGTGTGTGTGTGTGTGTGTGTGTGTGTGTGTGTGTGTGTGTGTGTGTGTGTGTGTGTGTGTGTGTGTGTGTGTGTGTGTGTGTGTGTGTGTGTGTGTGTGTGTGTGTGTGTGTGTGTGTGTGTGTGTGTGTGTGTGTGTGTGTGTGTGTGTGTGTGTGTGTGTGTGTGTGTGTGTGTGTGTGTGTGTGTGTGTGTGTGTGTGTGTGTGTGTGTGTGTGTGTGTGTGTGTGTGTGTGTGTGTGTGTGTGTGTGTGTGTGTGTGTGTGTGTGTGTGTGTGTGTGTGTGTGTGTGTGTGTGTGTGTGTGTGTGTGTGTGTGTGTGTGTGTGTGTGTGTGTGTGTGTGTGTGTGTGTGTGTGTGTGTGTGTGTGTGTGTGTGTGTGTGTGTGTGTGTGTGTGTGTGTGTGTGTGTGTGTGTGTGTGTGTGTGTGTGTGTGTGTGTGTGTGTGTGTGTGTGTGTGTGTGTGTGTGTGTGTGTGTGTGTGTGTGTGTGTGTGTGTGTGTGTGTGTGTGTGTGTGTGTGTGTGTGTGTGTGTGTGTGTGTGTGTGTGTGTGTGTGTGTGTGTGTGTGTGTGTGTGTGTGTGTGTGTGTGTGTGTGTGTGTGTGTGTGTGTGTGTGTGTGTGTGTGTGTGTGTGTGTGTGTGTGTGTGTGTGTGTGTGTGTGTGTGTGTGTGTGTGTGTGTGTGTGTGTGTGTGTGTGTGTGTGTGTGTGTGTGTGTGTGTGTGTGTGTGTGTGTGTGTGTGTGTGTGTGTGTGTGTGTGTGTGTGTGTGTGTGTGTGTGTGTGTGTGTGTGTGTGTGTGTGTGTGTGTGTGTGTGTGTGTGTGTGTGTGTGTGTGTGTGTGTGTGTGTGTGTGTGTGTGTGTGTGTGTGTGTGTGTGTGTGTGTGTGTGTGTGTGTGTGTGTGTGTGTGTGTGTGTGTGTGTGTGTGTGTGTGTGTGTGTGTGTGTGTGTGTGTGTGTGTGTGTGTGTGTGTGTGTGTGTGTGTGTGTGTGTGTGTGTGTGTGTGTGTGTGTGTGTGTGTGTGTGTGTGTGTGTGTGTGTGTGTGTGTGTGTGTGTGTGTGTGTGTGTGTGTGTGTGTGTGTGTGTGTGTGTGTGTGTGTGTGTGTGTGTGTGTGTGTGTGTGTGTGTGTGTGGGTGTGTGTGTGGGTGTGGGTGTGGGTGTGGGTGTGGGTGTGGGTGTGGGTGTGGGTGTGGGTGTGGGTGTGGGTGTGGGTGTGGGTGTGGGTGTGGGTGTGGGTGTGGGTGTGGTGTGGTGGGGTGTGGGTGTGGGTGTGGGTGTGGGTGTGGGTGTGGGTGTGGGTGTGGGTGTGGGTGTGGGTGTGGGTGTGGGTGTGGGTGTGGGTGTGGGTGTGGGTGTGGGTGTGGGTGTGGGTGTGGTGTGGGTGTGGGTGTGGGTGTGGGTGTGGGTGTGGGTGTGGGTGTGGGTGTGGGTGTGGGTGTGGGTGTGGGTGTGGGTGTGGGTGTGGGTGTGGGTGTGGGTGTGGGTGTGGGTGTGGGTGGGGTGTGGGTGTGGGTGTGGGTGTGGGTGTGGGTGTGGGTGTGGGTGTGGGTGTGGGTGTGGGTGTGGGTGTGGGTGTGGGTGT
>JAXIVJ010011476.1:0-5000 GCA_036785665.1 Chirona hameri
TCTGTATATCTGTATATCTGTATATCTGTATATCTGTATATCTGTATATCTGTATATCTGTATATCTGTATATCTGTATATCTGTATATCTGTATATCTGTATATCTGTATATCTGTATATCTGTATATCTGTATATATCTGTATATCTGTATATCTGTATATCTGTATATCTGTATATCTGTATATCTGTATATCTGTATATCTGTATATCTGTATATCTGTATATCTGTATATCTGTATATCTGTATATCTGTATATCTGTATATCTGTATATCTGTATATCTGTATATCTGTATATCTGTATATCTGTATATCTGTATATCTGTATATCTGTATATCTGTATATCTGTATATCTGTATATCTGTATATCTGTATATCTGTATATCTGTATATCTGTATATCTGTATATCTGTATATCTGTATATCTGTATATCTGTATATCTGTATATCTGTATATCTGTATATCTGTATATCTGTATATCTGTATATCTGTATATCTGTATATCTGTATATCTGTATATCTGTATATCTGTATATCTGTATATCTGTATATCTGTATATCTGTATATCTGTATATCTGTATATCTGTATATCTGTATATCTGTATATCTGTATATCTGTATATCTGTATATCTGTATATCTGTATATCTGTATATCTGTATATCTGTATATCTGTATATCTGTATATCTGTATATCTGTATATCTCCTATATCTCTATATCTCTATATCTATATCTATATCTCTATATCTCTATATCTCTATATCTCTATATCTCTATATCTCTATATCTCTATATCTCTATATCTCTATATCTCTATATCTCTATATCTCTATATCTCTATATCTCTATATCTCTATATCTCTATATCTCTATATCTCTATATCTCTATATCTCTAATCTCTATATCTCTATATCTCTATATCTCTATATCTCTATATCTCTATATCTCTATATCTCTATATCTCTATATCTCTATATCTCTATATCTCTATATCTCTATATCTCTATATCTCTATATCTCTATATCTCTATATCTCTATATCTCTATATCTCTATATCTCTATATCTCTATATCTCTATATCTCTATATCTCTATATCTCTATATCTCTATATCTCTATATCTCTATATCTCTATATCTCTATATCTCTATATCTCTATATCTCTATATCTCTATATCTCTATATCTCTATATCTCTATATCTCTATATCTCTATATCTCTATATCTCTATATCTCTATATCTCTATATCTCTATATCTCTATATCTCTATATCTCTATATCTCTATATCTCTATATCTCTATATCTCTATATCTCTATATCTCTATATCTCTATATCTCTATATCTCTATATCTCTATATCTCTATATCTCTATATCTCTATATCTCTATATCTCTATATCTCTATATCTCTATATCTCTATATCTCTATATCTCTATATCTCTATATCTCTATATCTCTAATCTCATTCTCTATATCTCTATATCTCTATATCTCTATATCTCTATATCTCTATATCTCTATATCTCTATATCTCTATATCTCTATATCTCTATATCTCTATATCTCTATATCTCTATATCTCTATATCTCTATATCTCTATATCTCTATATCTCTATATCTCTATATCTCTATATCTCTATATCTCTATATCTCTATATCTCTATATCTCTATATCTCTATATCTCTATATCTCTATATCTCTATATCTCTATATCTCTATATCTCTATATCTCTATATCTCTATATCTCTATATCTCTATATCTCTATATCTCTATATCTCTATATCTCTATATCAATCTCTATATCTCTATATCTCTATATCTCTATATCTCTATATCTCTATATCTCTATATCTCTATATCTCTATATCTCTATATCTCTATATCTCTATATCTCTATATCTCTATATCTCTATATCTCTATATCTCTATATCTCTATATCTCTATATCTCTATATCTCTATATCTCTATATCTCTATATCTCTATATCTCTATATCTCTATATCTCTATATCTCTATATCTCTATATCTCTATATCTCTATATCTCTATATCTCTATATCTCTATATCTCTATATCTCTATATCTCTATATCTCTATATCTCTATATCTCTATATCTCTATATCTCTATATCTCTATATCTCTATATCTCTATATCTCTATATCTCTATATCTCTATATCTCTATATCTCTATATCTCTATATCTCTATATCTCTATATCTCTATATCTCTATATCTCTATATCTCTATATCTCTATAACTCTATATCTCTATATCTCTATATCTCTATATCTCTATATCTCTATATCTCTATATCTCTATATCTCTATATCTCTATATCTCTATATCTCTATATCTCTATATCTCTATATCTCTATATCTCTATATCTCTATATCTCTATATCTCTATATCTCTATATCTCTATATCTCTATATCTCTATATCTCTATATCTCTATATCTCTATATCTCTATATCTCTATATCTCTATATCTCTATATCTCTATATCTCTATATCTATATATCTATATATCTATATATCTATATATCTATATCTATATATCTATATATCTATATATCTATATATCTATATATCTATATATCTATATATCTATATCTCTATATCTCTATATCTCTATATCTCTATATCTCTATATCTCTATATCTCTATATCTCTATATCTCTATATCTCTATATCTCTATATCTCTATATCTCTATATCTCTATATCTCTATATCTCTATATCTCTATATCTCTATATCTCTATATCTCTATATCTCTATATCTCTATATCTCTATATCTCTATATCTCTATATCTCTATATCTCTATATCCTATATCTCTATATCTCTATATCTCTATATCTCTATATCTCTATATCTCTATATCTCTATATCTCTATATCTCTATATCTCTATATCTCTATATCTCTATATCTCTATATCTCTATATCTCTATATCTCTATATCTCTATATCTCTATATCTCTATATCTCTATATCTCTATATCTCTATATCTCTATATCTCTATATCTCTATATCTCTATATCTCTATATCTCTATATCTCTATATCTCTATATCTCTATATCTCTATATCTCTATATCTCTATCTCTATATCTCTATATCTCTATATCTCTATATCTCTATATCTCTATATCTCTATATCTCTATATCTCTATATCTCTAATCTCTATATCTCTATATCTCTATATCTCTATATCTCTATATCTCTATATCTCTATATCTCTATATCTCTATATCTCTATATCTCTATATCTCTATATCTCTATATCTCTATATCTCTATATCTCTATATCTCTATATCTCTATATCTCTATATCTCTATATCTCTATATCTCTATATCTCTATATCTCTATATCTCTATATCTCTATATCTCTATATCTCTATATCTCTATATCTCTATATCTCTATATCTCTATATCTCTATATCTCTATATCTCTATATCTCTATATCTCTATATCTCTATATCTCTATATCTCTATATCTCTATATCTCTATATCTCTATATCTCTATATCTCTATATCTCTATATCTCTATATCTCTATATCTCTATATCTCTATATCTCTATATCTCTATATCTCTATATCTCTATATCTCTATATCTCTATATCTCTATATCTCTATATCTCTATATCTCTATACTCTATATCTCTATATCTCTATATCTCTATATCTCTATATCTCTATATCTCTATATCTCTATATCTCTATATCTCTATATCTCTATATCTCTATATCTCTATATCTCTATATCTCTATATCTCTATATCTCTATATCTCTATATCTCTATATCTCTATATCTCTATATCTCTATATCTCTATATCTCTATATCTCTATATCTCTATATCTCTATATCTCTATATCTCTATATCTCTATATCTCTATATCTCTATATCTCTATATCTCTATATCTCTATATCTCTATATCTCTATATCTCTATATCTCTATATCTCTATATCTCTATATCTCTATATCTCTATATCTCTATATCTCTATATCTCTATATCTCTATATCTCTATATCTCTATATCTCTATATCTCTATATCTCTATATCTCTATATCTCTATATCTCTATATCTCTATATCTCTATATCTCTATATCTCTATATCTCTATATCTCTATATCTCTATATCTCTATATCTCTATATCTCTATATCTCTATATCTCTATATCTCTATATCTCTATATCTCTATATCTCTATATCTCTATATCTCTATATCTCTATATCTCTATATCTCTATATCTCTATATCTCTATATCTCTATATCTCTATATCTCTATATCTCTATATCTCTATATCTCTATATCTCTATATCTCTATATCTCTATATCTCTATATCTCTATATCTCTATATCTCTATATCTCTATATCTCTATATCTCTATATCTCTATATCTCTATATCTCTATATCTCTATATCTCTATATCTCTATATCTCTATATCTCTATATCTCTATATCTCTATATCTCTATATCTCTATATCTCTATATCTCTATATCTCTATATCTCTATATCTCTATATCTCTATATCTCTATATCTCTATATCTCTATATCTCTATATCTCTATATCTCTATATCTCTATATCTCTATATCTCTATATCTCTATATCTCTATATCTCTATATCTCTATATCTCTATATCTCTATATCTCTATATCTCTATATCTCTATATCTCTATATCTCTATATCTCTATATCTCTATATCTCTATATCTCTATATCTCTATATCTCTATATCTCTATATCTCTATATCTCTATATCTCTATATCTCTATATCTCTATATCTCTATATCTCTATATCTCTATATCTCTATATCTCTATATCTCTATATCTCTATATCTCTATATCTCTATATCTCTATATCTCTATATCTCTATATCTCTATATCTCTATATCTCTATATCTCTATATCTCTATATCTCTATATCTCTATATCTCTATATCTCTATATC
>JAXIVJ010011476.1:10000-43489 GCA_036785665.1 Chirona hameri
TTTTGGACTTCTGTCCACCATTACATTAGAGCTGCCGTGTTCTCAAAGTGTGATGTCTCCATGTAACTGGCAGATCTGTGCTGTGTGGTGCCTCCATGTAACTGGCAGATCTGTGTTGTGTGAAGTCTCCATGTAACTGGCAGATCTGTGTTGTCTAATGTCTCCATATAACTGGCAGATCTGTGTTGTGTAATGTATCCATGTAACTGGCAGATCTGTGTTGTGTAATGTCGCCATGTAACTGGCATATGTGTTGTGTAATGTCTCCATGTAAACTGGCAGATCTGTGTTGTGTGGTGTCTCCATGTAACTGGCAGATCTGTGTTGTGTAATGTCGCCATGTAACTGGCATATGTGTTGTGTAATGTCTCCATGTAAACTGGCAGATCTGTGTTGTGTGGTGTCTCCATGTAACTAGCATCTGTGTTGTGTAATGTCTCCATGTAACTGGCAGATCTGTGTTGTGTAATGTCGCCATGTAACTGGCATATGTGTTGTGTAATGTCTCCATGTAAACTGGCAGATCTGTGTTGTGTGGTGTCTCCATGTAACTAGCATCTGTGTTGTGTAATGTATCCATGTAACTGGCAGATCTGTGTTGTGTAATGTCGCCATGTAACTGGCATATGTGTTGTGTAATGTCTCCATGTAAACTGGCAGATCTGTGTTGTGTGGTGTCTCCATGTAACTAGCATCTGTGTTGTGTAATGTATCCATGTAACTGGCAGATCTGTGTTGTGTAATGTCGCCATGTAACTGGCATATGTGTTGTGTAATGTCTCCATGTAAACTGGCAGATCTGTGTTGTGTGGTGTCTCCATGTAACTAGCATCTGTGTTTTGTAATGTATCCATGTAACTGGCAGATCTGTGTTGTGTAATGTCGCCATGTAACTGGCATATGTGTTGTGTAATGTCTCCATGTAAACTGGCAGATCTGTGTTGTCTAATGTCTCCATATAACTGGCAGATCTGTGTTATGTGGTGTCTCCATGTAACTAGCATCTGTGTTTTGTAATGTATCCATGTAACTGGCAGATCTGTGTTGTGTAATGTCGCCATGTAACTGGCATATGTGTTGTGTAATGTCTCCATGTAAACTGGCAGATCTGTGTTGTCTAATGTCTCCATATAACTGGCAGATCTGTGTTGTGTAATGTCGCCATGTCACTGGCATATGTGTTGTGTAATGTCTCCATGTAAACTGGCAGATCTGTGTTGTCTAATGTCTCCATATAACTGGCAGATCTGTGTTGTCTAATGTCTCCATGTAAACTGGCAGATCTGTGTTGTCTAATGTCTCCATATAACTGGCAGATCTGTGTTATGTGGTGTCTCCATGTAACTGGCAGATCTGTGTTGTGTAATGTCGCCATGTAACTGGCATATGTGTTGTGTAATGTCTCCATGTAAACTGGCAGATCTGTGTTGTGTGGTGTCTCCATGTAACTAGCATCTGTGTTGTGTAATGTATCCATGTAACTGGCAGATCTGTGTTGTGTAATGTCGCCATGTAACTGGCATATGTGTTGTGTAATGTCTCCATGTAAACTGGCAGATCTGTGTTGTGTGGTGTCTCCATGTAACTAGCATCTGTGTTTTGTAATGTATCCATGTAACTGGCAGATCTGTGTTGTGTAATGTCTCCATGTAAACTGGCAGATCTGTGTTGTCTAATGTCTCCATATAACTGGCAGATCTGTGTTGTCTAATGTCTCCATATAACTGGCAGATCTGTGTTGTCTAATGTCTCCATATAACTGGCAGATCTGTGTTGTCTAATGTCTCCATATAACTGGCAGATCTGTGTTGTCTAATGTCTCCATATAACTGGCAGATCTGTGTTGTCTAATGTCTCCATATAACTGGCAGATCTGTGTTGTCTAATGTCTCCATATAACTGGCAGATCTGTGCTGTGTGATGTCATATCGTCTGAGTGTTGTCGGTGTCGACATTATGGAGGTCACAATGTGAGGTCAGAGTAGGATAACTGACTAACCGACATCTCTGTTTGTTTTCAGTGTGTGATGTCAGCTCTTCCGACAGTGTCGTCATCGTTGACATCATGGAGAGCCTTGGACAAGGTGAGATTGAGGAGCGATCTGACCAATATCTGGGAGATCAATACTTTGCTGAATACCTACCATCAGGTACGCTTCGAGCCAGGGGCGTAGGAACCATGTTCAAGTTGGGGGAGGGGGGGGGGGGCAGGAGGCATTCTGAAGTCGATTCTTTCCATGCAACGCCCATAGGCGTAATGTTAAAGTCCAAAATGTGGGGGCGGGCGGCTGCCCCCACTGCCCCCCGGCTCCTACGCCTATGCTTCGAGCGTAGCGAAACAGATTACAAATATATTCGCAAAGTTGTGATATTTTCTCATCATTGTAGCATTTTTTTTCCTCTCGGTTATGCCTGTTATGTTAAACTTACACTATGTACCTATTTTCAGGGGTAGTTTATCATTCAACTGCTATGCACACATTCACATATTTGTTGTTGTACTTTCAGAAACAGCCCAAGTGACCTCCCCTCGCGAGCTGACAATCGACGGGTCCACCGACGAGATATCATTATCACTGCTGCCGGACGCGACCAATTTCTTCCGTCTGGAGGGGAAGTCTCTATTCCTGCTGTCGCCGCTGGACAGGGACGCAGATGACCTTAGCTCCATCGTACTCAGGGTAAGACAGAAGTCAGACGACAATCTTTTGTTTTAATCACGGTAGTTCTACGAACATTTAAACGCAAGCCATCCAACCCGGGAATACAAATAATAATAGCGGATTGTTAAAAGCGCCCTAGAATGGTTGCACTTTATTCACATTAAACTCATGGTTGTGCTTATTTCAACGATTTGGAAGATCTCAAGGTATAACATATTTTGAACTGCGTGTGAGCTTTCAGGACAGGAAAATAATGTAATGTTGTATGCATCCGTCTGTGCATAAGACGTTATATGACGTCACGACCAACGACATACGCTACGTTACGTTATATATCGTTATATATCGTTACGTTATATATCAAACGCTTCAGCTAGAGAGGTATTCGTACGTACGACTGGTCGGCATTTCAGAGTTGACGGCCTCCGGCACTGACCGTTTGTGGCCGGGGTCAGGAGAGGTCACGGGAGAGGTTCCCACTGGGACTGCCCAGTTTACCGCCTGTGGTAGGCTGGGGTTAAGTGTCGTGCTGGTTAGCGGTGGGGGCACGCCGTGTTGTGCTATGAATGTGGTGATCGTCGTGTGAATAAGGCAATCCAACTGCCAAGCTTGGGTTGTTTGCAGTAGAGGTATGCATTATGCATACCTGAGAGACTTTGGTATTTGCTGGACCTACGTACCAAAATATAACGGAAAACAGTTCAATACATCAAAATTGATTGTTTGAGGCTGCAATCTACGCTGGTTTCCCGCTTATTCTTTTAATTTTGTTTTGTTTTTTGGCGGCGTCTAAAATGTAACAACACGGCAAAGAATGAATAGTTTCCAAATCCCCTACTATTGGGAACAAATTTAGAAGTAGCCTTTAATTAGGAAAGGTTTTCCTTTGGGAGCAGATGAGAAATAAAAAATGATGGGAATTCCGAACGAGTATTTTGGTTTTCCACATTCTAATTGCCACCGGCTAGCGTAAAACCGGACATAAGTCAGTCAAAAATATAGATATTGCTTTGAAATTCGGTTTGGGCATTGTCCATACTTGGTTCTCAAATATATCGTCCGGTTTTTTAATGTATTTGAGAGAGAAAAATGATTTTGTGATGAGAAAAAAACTTATTTTTTTGGACAAATTCCACAAAATCAAAATTTTCAAATATATTAAAAAACCGGATGATATATTGGATAACCAAGTATGGACGATACCCAAACCGATTTTCAAACTAATATCTATATTTTTAACTGACTGGTTTTATATGTCCGGCTTCACGGTTTATGTCCGGCTTTACGGTTTATGTCCGGTTTTACGCTAGCCGGTGGCAATTAGAATGAGGGTACGCATTCCGAACTTCGGAAGCAAACCCCGCGAGCTAAACTTCCGAAAAATTGAGGTTGTTTGTATTTTTTTATACCCTCACATATAAAGGCATCGATGTATACCTACTCCGTTCTAGTTTAACCCTCGCCCTACGGGGGTCCTAGAACGACCCTCCTGAGGTTTTTCTTTAATAACTTTTTACACATGCGGCACATCTTATTGAAATTTTCAGCAGCTGAGTTTTCAACAATTATACGTATTGTATTCAAATTTGAACTGTATATGTCTTTTATATCGCAACCTATTACCTTTTCGTCAAGGTCATGTCAGAACCCAAAGGACCATTGACCTGACTCTAAAGTTCACCGGTTGACCTAAATGCTCAAAATGGGATGCCTTTGGATTTTCCTTATGACAGGCATCACGCTATTGTTTACTATGTCTCTCTATCTCTCTCTGTTCGGAAGTTATACTAAGCGCCCTGTACAATCGCTATTTTTGGATGTGGTCGATCTTAGGTCATTCACTTGACCTGGAAGGTCACCCTTTGACCTGAAACTTAAAAATCGCATTCCATTAGATTCCTCTCATGACAGGCAACAAGCTGGTTCTTACCGCATTGCTTTATGTTGCTTGGTTTGGAAGTTAACAGGGGAGGGGGGGGGGGGGGGTCTTTTTAGGACCCCCCCCCCCCCCCGTTGGGCGAAGGTGAAAATGGGGCGAGGGTTAAAAGATGGTAGAAAATCGACACACCCTACTTCCCCACCAACATTGTATTTTTCCCCTCCAACTTTTATCAGATGTTGAGGTTTCCTGGTGTTAAAATGACAATTTTTCGTCTAAACCAAGCAAAATAACCAACCGATATGATATTTTCTCCACCAACTTCCTTGCAAAAGCTCCACCTATGTCAATAACCGACTTGTAAAATCAACTTTCGTTAGTAATAGTTGCTTATATTTCTATGTGAATCAGGAAAAGCGTCAAGTTTGGGCCACTTTCAGGCGTTTTTTTGGGGGGAGGGGGGGGGGGGGTCCCTTTGTGGCCTCTTATCCTCATGGCCTCTTAGGCTCTCCTTAGGATCCGCCATGGTGATGAACACACGCATTTTTTTAACATCATTCACCATTGTATTACGGTTAGCACAGCTAAGTCACATTATCACATCACGTCATTACATTATCACATCCATGTATTTGGGAGGCGGCGGTGGCGGCGGCGATGGCGGCGTGAGCGGGTGCTACCAAAGTTTTTGACCCACTCCGGTCGATTTCATCACTAACGTGGGTCGCGCTGCGGCGGCGGTGAGCGGGGTACCCTAAAACTTAACTAGGGCGCGCGAAACCTGGCGCTTTAGTGGGCGGCCGAACGAAATAATACAACACGTAGAGTTTGCAAGCGGTGCCATGACTTAAGTGCTTTGGCACTTTTGCACCAATTGCTTGATTGTAATTTCTGCATTATTATGTGTATTATGAATAAAATCTCACAAACAAACATCACATTATCACATTATCCCCCTAAATGTCACGGCACTCGACGGCTGTTTTCACTGCTATACGAATCTAATAATTGATGTTCGGTGTTTATTTCTCCAATGTGAATCGCCAAGCGCTGGAAGCTGACAAATCGAGGTCGACAGGATCAAATTGGAATCATAGCGTATTGCTACTCTAAATCAGAAATTATGCCTGATGCTTAATAATAATTATGTAATTATGGATGTTCTCAATTCATCCGCGACCTTCTATCAGATTGATGCCTGTCCAGATTGATGATTAGGATTGCGGGTTAGCTGTTATTCGCGGGATACATTAGGAGGGTTATCTGTGATTCGGTAGATTGATGATTGGGATTGCGGGTTAGCTGTTATTCGCGTGCTACATTAGTGAGGGTTATCTGTGATTCGGTAGATTGATGATTGGGATTGCGGGTTAACTGTTATTCGCGGGATACATTAGTGATCTGTGATTCGGTTGTCGTGCCTAATGCAATAAACTGCTTCGAGGGGATGCAACCAACATACAAAGTCTATAGATAACAATACAAAGCCGAAGGCCAGCGGGTTGAGTTCTTTCCTCTCTGACATTCAGCTGGCTTACTGTCTGGTTGATCAGGTCAGTTTTTGTCAGCCCCTTATCGGTGCTATTTCACGGCTGAGTTGAAAGTGAAGTGGAGCGGCACGGCACGCGGTCGGGTGGTCAGACGGGGCGGGGGGGGGGGGGGGTCTGCTTCCCGTAGCATTTCTGGGCAGGTGAAGTCATTTCAATTATGTGGATGGTAGTCTGCCTGCTATTTTTAATCCATATGTCCGCATCGTGGAGATGCATGGCAGTGCATCGACAATTTACATTGTGATATTTGCAAAGCTGTATTGTATGCGTTTGTATTTGTGGATTGATTTAGTATTTGTATTTTATTGGGTATACTATATTGTATTGTGTAATTGCATTTATGGATACGGTGTCGGGGCACAGGGGCATGTCCACCAACTTTTTGGATTTTGATGTTAAGCTTAAAAACGTTTTATCGATAGAATCACCATTAGAATGCTAATACCTCTAAACATTTGGTAGGCATAAAAGATGTCCTGAATTGTATTTGCATTTGTATTTGTGGGCAGGAGCGCAGCCAGGGGGGGGGGCAAGGGGGACAATTGCCCCCCCCCCCCCTTACGGGTCACAGGGGGTTCCACCGAGATTGGCTCAGATACCATTTGCATTAGCTAAATGGCCTTAAAAAGACACAGAGGAGCCCTCAAACCAGGCGACTGGTCACTCTGGTGTAAGTCAAGGGCCCTCAGAGACACTGAAGGGCTTTCGAAGCTAACCAAGGGGCCTATTGGGTATGTCCTGGGGCACATTGAGCCCACCCAGGGGCCCAAAAGCCTACCCAGGGGCCTCTCGAGCATGTCCAGGGGCCCATTGAGCCCACTCAGGGGCGAACAAAACTGCCCAGGGGCCATTATAATGTGATCAGGGGCCAATTGAGTCTGTTCAGGACATCTCGAACCTGCCCAGGAGCCCATTAGAGTCTGCCCAGGGGCCCAGCGACTCTGTTCAGGGGCCTCTCGAACCTGCCTAGGGGCCATTAGAGCCTGACCAGGAGCCATTAGAGCCTCTCGAGCTTGCCCAGGGGCCAATTGAGTCTGTTCATGGGCCTCTCGAACCTGCCCAGGGGCCATTAGAGCCTCCCCAGGGCCCTCTCGATCTTGCCCCAAAATGGTAATTTGATAAATGTGATGCGTTTTTGTATGGGGGTGGGGGTGGCAGGGGCGTCGCCAACGGGGGTTCGCCCCCCCCCCCCCCTCCATGGGGTTTGGGTCCGGCCCCCCACTCTCAGAAGGTGGGGGATCGACCCCCCACTTTTCGCGGGAAAGTTAACAATTTATCGTAAAAATTACCTTTGCAGCAGTCAAAATCCATATATTCACAGTCAAAACTGATAAATTGCGCGCCACTTCGCGGCATGACACGAGTTTCGCAATTCCTTATACAAATTTGGAAATGGGAAAATGAATTTCATTAAGCGTCTGGCAGAGGCTCTACTTATTTATTTATTTTGTGACGTCACGCAACCAATCCTCGCGAAGCGGGGCTATTCTAGGTCGCAGGTTATAAGACGTAAAACAGTGGAATCGGGTCAGCAGACATACTAGCGCACGCGCACGCACACACATACAGTCACGCGCCGAGTAAAACAACTAACAATCACCTACATGTTTAAATCACCCCTTGTCTGCATTATGTGCTTATGCAGCTCGGTCTTAAACTGGGGTGGGCTGAGGTCACGAATAGTAGCGGGCAGGCTGTTGAAAGCCGTCACTATCGAGTACAAGAAGCGCCGCCTCCCCGCCTCTGTGCGGATCGCTGGCGTCTGCAGTTGGTCACACGGCCTGGTTTCGCAGTGGTGGACATCACGTCTGGATAAAAGATGACTATGAAGCGACTCGGGCTGAGATGTCACTAAAATTTGTTTCAACAGGGTCAGAGAATGGTAAAGATACATGTTGCCCGCCGTCAGCTACTCGAGTTGTCTCGAGTTGTCGAGTTGTCCTTAGCGGTAATTGCTGGCCCCAGGGCCCACTCCCTTCATCAAATGTTAACTTTCAACCGGGCTACATGGTTAGCTAGTCTGCCGAGTTCCAAAAAAGCGACGCAAACGCAAAGATACGGACATCGACACCCGGAAGCTGCTCCAGCGTTGCCCAACTTGCTGGACCGAAGAGTTAATAGTGGGACCAGGCCAGGACCATCTCCCCAAGCCATCCCCCCCCTTCGACAAGCCATCCCCCCCCCCTTCCCTTCGTTTCCTTCGACAAATGTGCCAGGGCTATCGAATGCCGTTTTAATGTTTAACATCAGTCCAGTAGTTCCGGAGATCCGAGGAGGGGGGGGGGGGGGCAAAAAATACCCCCCCAGTAAGTCGCGTTATGGAAAATACTCCATTAACTGCCAGGTTAAGTTGCATTTTAAAGAAAGTTAATCCAAACTTGTAATATGAGATTGTTATTATGTTTGCGCCAACAATTCACAATATTCCAGAAGCGTTCTAAATGCCGTTTTATTTCGACTATACAATTGTTTCAATTCCAATTATCGCGTCTTGCGCAAAACTACGTCCATCAAGATAACACATTCCAGTTTGCTCCTCGCCTTTGGTAGCTTTCCGCTTCATGATCCTCTTCTTTTAAGCCACCTCAATTGTCTGTAAACTGTTGCACCGCATTTTACCGCGTAGTCGTAACCTCCGTTGACCCCTGCCTTCCTGTATGGCTTCTCGCCATTGTCTTACCACCACCGTGCAGCAGCCGGGGCGTCCTCTGATCCTGCTGTCCCCTGCTGCACAGCCGTCTGACGTCATCAAGCGTGGCAAAAGATTGTCCAGCTGCCTTCCGGCGATTCACCCTTGTTCACCCCCTCCCTTGGCTCGCTCGGTAGCCTGAGCACCGCCCTCTCTTCGCTCGCTCGTCACCGTGACCCCTGGTGACTTCTGCTGTGTCCAACGCCCAGGTGCGAGTCGGCGGCTACCGGACATCACCGTGACCCCTTGTGACCTTTGCTGACCTCTGCTGCCCTCTGTGGTGCTGTTCTCCTGTCAAGTACGGGACAGCGGCTACAGGAGAACCGTGACCCCTTGTTACCCTTGCTGACCTCTGCTGCCCTCTGTGGTGCTGGTCTCCTGCCAAGTTCGGGACAGCGGCTACAGGAGAACCGTGACCCCTTGTGACCTTTGCTGACCTCTGCTGCCCTCTGTGGTGCTGGTCTCCTGCCAAGTTCGGGACAGCGGCTACAGGAGAATCGTGACCCCTTGTGACCTTTGCTGACCTCTGCTGCCCTCTGTGCTGGTCTCCTGCCAAGTTCGGGACAGCGGCTACAGGAGAACCGTGGCCCCTTGTTACCCTTGCTGACCTCTGCTGCCCTCTGTGCAGGTCTCCTGCCAAGTACGGGACAGCGGCTACAGGAGAACCGTGCCAGTCATCGTTCGCGTCACAGACATCAATGACAACACTCCAGAATTCGTCCGACTACCGTACAGGACACGGATACCTGAGGTAGGTGACGGGTAGACCAGATGTAGGTGACGGGTAGACCAGAGGTAGGTGACGGGTAGACCAGAGGTAGATCAGAGGTGGGTGACGGGTGGACCAGAGGTAGGGGACGGGTAGATCAGAGGTGGGTGACGAGTAGACCAGGGGTAGGTGACGGGTAGACCAGAGGTAGGTGACGGGTAGACCAGAGGTAGGGATGGGTAGACCAGAGGTGGGTGACGGGTAGACCAGAGGTAGGTGACGGGTAGACCAGAGGTAGGGGACGGGTAGACCAGAGGTAGGGGACGGGTAGACCAGAGGTAGGTGACGGGTAGACCAGAGTTAGGGGACGGGTAGACCAGAGGTGGGTGACAGGTAGACCAGAGGTAGGTGACGGGTAAACCAGGTAGTTGCTAGGTGTAACATGTACACCGGTACATATCTTATGTTACGAATATGTACATCTTTACCCATAGCAGAGGTACTTAGGGAAGGGATAACGCAAAAAACGTAATTTGTTACGTACGAGCTGCATTCAAAACCAAAACTAGTGAAAAGCGCGCTTATGAAGACTTTCGGTACCTGCGTTGGGTGCAACTCATCGTCGATCGCACTTGGCGTGTCGCAATGCTCGGGATAGTCCCTTAACTGACTGACTGCCGTGAGAATGTCTACCAGCATGACCGATGTCTGGGAAACTCTTCCTGGCAGCGTGCCAAACTTGTCTCTCGACACAGTTACATAGCTACGTGATACAGTTAACTCTTCGGCCGTTCATGCGAAGCTCTTCCGACGACAGCGCCCTATTGCGATCAATCGCTACCTTTTGTTTATTAACCCTCCGCCCTACGGGGGGCTGACAGTCCCCACCCCCCCTCTTGAGGTTTTTCTTGAATATTTGTTTACTCATACGGCGCATCTTGCTTAAATTTTCGGTAGCTGAATTTACAACAATTATACGTTTTGTTTTTTTTAAATTTAATTGAAATTAGTTGAGTAGTTGGGGAAATAATCATGTTTTGATGATGTCATGTTGGTGGAAAAACGATAAATATTTGAAAAATGGTAGAAAACCGAGTTTTAAGGGAAATTGCAAACGCAATTCACCAACGATACAAAATGGTATTCTCTTTAAAATGGCAATCTCGGATTTACACATTTTTGGGGTTTTGGCCCTTAAAATGAAAAAAGTAAAAAATATATCCCAAAAATCAAAATTTTCAAAGATGTTAGAAAATCCGGGATATATGTGAGAGAACTGAGCATGGACAATACCCATACCAAATTTCAAAGCAATATCTTCATTTTTGACTGAGTGATGGCTCCCTAAGTGAAACAAAAAACTGACGTCATTTTGTTTAATAACTTTTTTTACAAGATACGAACAAATAATTACCTTTTCTGTATTTCTGAGCCAAAACTGGTCTAGTAACATGCCTTTTTATTTACATTTATCAATTTCTACAAGGTCATTCACTTGACCTGGAAGGTCACCCGTTGACCTGAAACCTAAACATCGCATACTGTTAGATTCCTCTCATGACAGGCAACATGCTGGTTCTTACTGCATTGATCCAAGTTGCTTGGTTTGGAAGTTAACAGGGGGACTGTCAGCCCCCCCCCCCCCCCCTCGTAGGGCGAAGGTGAAAAAGCTCCCGTAGGGCGAGGGTTAACCCTGCATTGACTGGGGTCTCAGCAGAACGCCATAGACTGGGGGAGGGGGCGTTAAACGCCCCCTGGTTATCTTCCGAAACAATGATCGCAGGGAGACGCACAAGGCGGAAATCGAAAGCTCTCAATGAGACGAAGCTAAAACATGCTAAATGCTAAAAAATGTCAAGTGAGGTCAAATGTCAGGTTACGGTCAGGCCAAAGGTCAAAATCGGCGTATTTGAGTTTATGGGCCATACTTTCCGTCCAAAGCCTTCGAATGCGACAAGTTTCACCCAAAGTGCTGCCAAAGATATGATACACATCCAGTAGCAGCTAAAGTGAGATTGTCGGCCAAGGTCAAGGTCAGGTCATATAACAAAAGGTCACTATGCTAAAAATATCTGCGAAAGTCATGCAACACATGTTTTATGAGTTATTTTCCATGTATAACTCGATAGTGATAGTCATTTTACCACCTGACTTCATTTACGTGAAGTAAATGCCAATTTCAGGTCAAGTTCAGGTCACCGATGGTCAAAAATTGTAATTGATAAATCTAAACAGAAAAGGCATGTGCCTAGACCAGTTTTGTCTCCGAAATACAGTAGTACCATTTATGTGTCTGTATCTGGTCAACAAAAGCCACAAAACGCAATTTTAAAACATGACGTTATGAGTTTAACATACTTTAGATTCCATAAGTCAGTCAAAAATGTGATATCATTCTGAAATTTGGTATGGTAGGTTTCCATATGTGGTTCTCTGACATATATTCCGGTTTTTTGAATATCTTGGAAAAACTTGATTTTGTTGGCATTTTCCCCCAAAAAAAGTTATTTGTTGGGGGGTCAAAAAAAAAATCCAAAAATTGCCAGATATCGATGCTGTAGCCCTTTCTATTTGACATCTTTTAACGTTTCTGGATTGCATTCTGCTCAAAATATGGCATCTGTACGGTGTGTTACATTTTAGCTGATTTGGTGTAAAACTCGTGTGTATTGACGTCACAAAATGGATATAACTCGAGAGAGAAGAAAAAAATCGACGAAATTTCTTTCTTTTTTCACAGCAGACGTAAACCTTATTTAGAGGAAGGTATCCGAAGTTTCTCGTCGATAGCGCTATTGGTTTCTGAGCTATTACGAAAATTCATCAGGGGGCGTTAAACGCCCCCCCCCCCCCCAGTGAATTGCGCGTTAAACGACCTGCTCTGCTGTCACCCTCATCAGTCCACCGCTGCGTTACACTAGCGTCACGGGACGCCGCGTCGGGGACGGAGCGTCACGGGCGGAGCGTCACGGGCGGATCGTGTGACGTCACCTCCGTCCGGCCGTAACGCTGGTGTACTCTCTGTTTCTTGTGCACGGTGTGTGACGGCGGGTGGCCGCACCAGCATGACGCTGTGTGGGCCGGACAGTCGCTCGGTGTGGGATCCTCCGTCACGGTCTGTGACGTTATCCCAGCTGTGACGTCATTTGGTCCGTGAAGGCACTGTCTGGGATGAAGCCGCGGCACGTGCGGTGTCGTCACAGGGTGGGAGTTTCCCCGCCTGTCACGGGAAGCGCTTCCTTACCGAGGCAAGAAGTCCAACTTCAAAGAATGCACGAAAGTAAAGACCATCGGGAGAAGATAAACGTTCTTAAAGGGAATGTTTCACCTTTCTGAAAGTTGTCAAATATATGCTGGTTGTAGTCGAAAATATGAAGAAAGTGCTGCTGAAAGCGATGGTGATATTCTTCTCTCTCGAAAAGTCACTTAATTTTATACAAATTAAGTTGTTAAATTTGGGATGATGACGTCATTATTGAGCTATAGACCGCGCTGATTGGCTGACAAAGTGGGATTGCCGGAAAAAGTGTCTGTCAGCCAATCAGCTAGCACTAGCCTAGACCCCATTTTGCAAACTATAAATTAAATTGCTTAAGAACGGCTAAGTTTTGGGGAAAATGATCTTAGTATTTTCGACATTTCAATAACGGTCAAAGATAATGGCTATCTCAGTTCAAAACCAATACAAAGGTGAAATATTCCCTTTAAAGGCAATACTTTTTTTGTAACCAATATTGCAGTATTGGTCAATGCGGTTGATTTGGTCAGCTTCAATCCATTATAAGCCAGGCAGCAAGTTCTCTAGCCGTTTGTGTCTCTTCTACCAGCTCTCGCTTCTTCTTTGTGTTCCGCAACATATTTGTCCATCAGCCACAGCCGTTATCCTTGCTTCGCTGACAAAACTTGGCGTGTTTGGACGCATTCGTTGGACATAGTGAAGCCACAATTGAAGCATTATCAGGGCACATATGGTCGGGAATGGTGGGGATTATCAGGGCACATATGGTCGGGAATGGTGGGGATTATCAGGGCACATATGGTCCGGAATGGTGGGGATTATCAGGGCACATATGGTCGGGAATGGTGGGGATTATCAGGGCACATATGGTCGGGAATGGTGGGGATTATCAGGGCACATATGGTCGGGAATGGTGGGGATTATCAGGGCACATATGGTCGGGAATGGTGGGGATTATCAGGGCACATATGGTCGGGAATGGTCGGGATTATCAGGGCTCATATGGTCGGGAATGGTCGGGATTATCAGGGCACATATGGTCGGGAATGGTGGGGATTATCAGGGCACATATGGTCGGGAATGGTCGGGATTATCAGGGCACATATGGTCGGGAATGGTGGGGATTATCAGGGCTCATATGGTCGGGAATGGTGGGGATTATCAGGGCACATATGGTCGGGAATGGTGGGGATTATCAGGGCACATATGGTCGGGAATGGTGGGGATTATCAGGGCTCATATGGTCGGGAATGGTCGGGATTATCAGGGCTCATATGGTCGGGAATGGTCGGGATTATCAGGGCTCATATGGTCGGGAATGGTCGGGATTATCAGGGCTCATATGGTCGGGAATGGTCGGGATTATCAGGGCTCATATGGTCGGGAATGGTCGGGATTATCAGGGCTCATATGGTCGGGAATGGTCGGGATTATCAGGGCACATATGGTCGGGAATGGTGGGGATTATCAGGGCACATATGGTCGGGAATGGTCGGGATTATCAGGGCTCATATGGTCGGGAATGGTCGGGATTATCAGGGCACATATGGTCGGGAATGGTGGGGATTATCAGGGCACATATGGTCGGGAATGGTCTGGATTATCAGGGCACATATGGTCGGGAATGGTGGGGATTATCAGGGCTCATATGGTCGGGAATGGTGGGGATTATCAGGGCACATATGGTCGGGAATGGTGGGGATTATCAGGGCACATATGGTCGGGAATGGTGGGGATTATCAGGGCTCATATGGTCGGGAATGGTCGGGATTATCAGGGCTCATATGGTCGGGAATGGTCGGAATTATCAGGGCTCATATGGTCGGGAATGGTCGGGATTATCAGGGCTCATATGGTCGGGAATGGTCGGGATTATCAGGGCTCATATGGTCGGGAATGGTCGGGATTATCAGGGCACATATGGTCGGGAATGGTGGGGATTATCAGGGCACATATGGTCGGGAATGGTGGGGATTATCAGGGCACATATGGTCGGGAATGGTGGGGATTATCAGGGCACATATGGTCGGGAATGGTGGGGATTATCAGGGCACATATGGTCGCGAATGGTCGGGATTATCAGGGCACATATGGTCGGGAATGGTGGGGATTATCAGGGCTCATATGGTCGGGAATGGTCGGGATTATCAGGGCACATATGGTCGGGAATGGTGGGGATTATCAGGGCACATATGGTCGGGAATGGTGGGGATTATCAGGGCACATATGGTCGGGAATGGTGGGGATTATCAGGGCTCATATGGTCGGGAATGGTCGGGATTATCAGGGCTCATGTGGTCGGGAAATATCCGACATACGGCTGACGGGCTGTCGTCGTAATCACAGGGCAGCAGGCGGGCGACAGCAGCGCCTCTGGTGGCGACGTGCGGAAACTGGGGACAGCGATTTGTCTAGGTTAAGTTATCTCCGCCGTGCCCATCAGTATATCATCAGTGTTCGTCACGGGCCCACCAACCCCCAGCCCGGCCCGGCCCGGGCCAATCAACACCAAGCCCAGCCCCGGACCAGGCCCGGTCAAATTCATAATATTGAGGACCAGGCCCGGTTAGGCCCGTTTAGATTAAGCATATCATTATTTTCACCAAATTTGCTATCATTATCCTGGCATATTTACTTGTATACTGTACATGAGAAACAATGAACGAACTATGTAACCCCCCCCCCCCCAACCAAAAAAGCAGCCACAGCAACAGTGTGTTGCTGTGGAAGTGAACTGCTGGTTACAATATTGTTAAGCTCTGACCTGAGCTTGCGCGCATTACTTGCAACATTCTCAGCCCAGGCCCGTCCAGAGGCCGGTGATTTCCTTAAAGGAAAAAGTTCACCTTCAACATTAGTTTTAAACTGAGATAGCAGTTTTATGGCCCGTGTTGGGAAACCCCTATCTGCAAGTTTTCTTGACTGAAAAGACTCTCCAGCCGATTTTTTTTTGGGGGGGGGGGCGAAGGAATGCGGTGCTGGCGAAATAATGTTCTACTGGTTCTAGCACGGGCAGAGGCTATACCATCAGCCAATCAGCTTGCAGCTAGTGCTAGCAAGCGAACCGCCGGCCGCCGGTTGGCACATCTCCAATGCGAGTCTATCCTTACGCGACTACTTTCGAATCTGATTGGTTGAACCATTTTTGACATTCGCGTGACGTCAGTACTCTAACTCAGAGAGTATGCATATAGTTTTGATGAACAATAAAAATGTACGGCCTTCTGTCCTGAATTGGCGCGATATAAGGCCATTTTTGACAATATAAAAAGAAATTGTATTAAAAAATATAATCAGATCGTGTTTGGTAAAAAAAAAATCCAAGGGGAACTATTTCCTTTAAAGGGATTACACGTTTTTTTTCTTCTCCAGAATAATTGAGTTACATAGTAAAACGTACTTATACAGGTGGTAGAAGTCCTACGGTAGCAACATTTTTCTGGAAATGACCTCTTCTGCACGTAAGGACATTCCAAAGTGCGCGGTGATGCCACCGCGTATTTTCTGCAGGACCGGCTGAGACAGAGCCAGTCATCTCTTTTATGCTAATAAAAACACCTCGCTTATGGCATATTTCCGGTAAAATAAGCAATATTTGAAAGAAAATAAACTTGTTTTGTTCCAACGACACCAGCAGTTACCTAGTTTTCCCATAAAATTCAATATTTTTGCATGAATTTTCATGCCAAAAAAATGAATACGCCACCACCAAATTCTCAACGCCAAAGGCCAGAGATAAGAAAACCACAACAACACAAAACCTCAACGAACAGTGTGTAGTAATACAAAGTCCCGTCAGTTTTGAATTGCATAATAATTGTGTGATTCAGTGTAGGACTTGCAGATAATTAAAAACTCTAAAATTGATCTTAAGATAAAAGTGGTGGACAGTAGTGCCGATCAAGTACTCGTTATCTGATACTAGTCTCGAAAAACGCCCAAGTTTTAACGCTGATAATTGCTGAAATAATGGACTAAATGAGCATTGAGGTCCCTGTTATATGTCTTAAACGTGTTTAAAGCTCATACAACTGCAAAAGAGTGCATTTACTTTCAGGACGGAAACACGTATAATCCCTTTAACCCTCGCCCTACCTTACCTATAACCTCCTTTAACCCTCGCCTTTTTTCACCCTCCCCGTACGGAGGTCCTAAAAAGATCCCCTCTGTAACTTCCAAACCAAGCAAGATAGAGCAACGCGGTAGGAACCAACATGTTGCCTGTCATGTTTGAAATCTAACGAAATGCATTTTTTAGGTTTCAGGTCAACGAGTGACCTTCCAGGTCAAGTGAATGGCCTCGATCGACCACGTCCAGAACAGCGATTTTGCTCTGTCAGAAAACCTCAAAATGATAAATTGATAAATGTAAATAAAAAGGCATGTTCCTAAACCAGTTTTGTCTCAGAAATACAGCAAAGGTAACTATTTATTCGTATCTGGTCAAAAAAAGTCAACAAATGTAAAATGTAACAAATGTAAAAAAAAATGAAGTCCTAAGTTTCTTACTCTTAGGGAGATATCACTCAGTCAAAAATAGAGTATTGCTTTGAAATTTGGTTTGAGTATTGTCCATACCCAGTTATCTCACATATATTCCGTTTTTTTAACATCTTTGAAAATTTTGATTTTGTGGTGATTTTTTTTAAATCAGTTTTTGGTAAATTTAGGGGTCAAAAACCCAACATTTCGAAAATCTGAGATTGCCATTTTAAAGAAAATGACATTTCATATCTTTGCTCCATTACGTTTGCAATTTTCTTAAAAATTATGTTTTCTACGATTTTTCAAACATATCGTTTTTCCACCAACATGACGTCATCAAAACACCATTATCTCCCAAATTTCTCATAACCAATTTCAATTAAATTTGTACAGCATACGTATAATTGTTGTATACTCAGCTACCGAAAATGTCAGCAAGATGTGTAAAAAGTTGTAAAAAGTTGTAAAAGTAAAAAGTTGAGCAAAAAAAACTCAGGGAGGGTCGTTTTAGGACCCCCGTAGGGCGAGGGTTAAAGTTGAGGCCCGGCCCATAGCTCGTAGGGCCAGCCCGGCCCGTGGCGAACTCTGCCCACTATGCGTAGTTAGATGGAGATTCATGCGGGCCTTTGTTCAGTGAAAGATTGGAGAGCTCATGAAAGCTCCCACTCCCACGGTTTGAAGGTTAACCCGCCATTGACTGGGGGGGCGTTTAACGCCCCCCCCCCCCTGATGAATTTTCGCAATAGCTAAAAACCGCGGAGGTTACAGGTGCCCCTGGAAGCTAGAGGTGGTCCTATAGAGGTCAGAGGGAGACTTTGCAGGCAAGAGGAGGCCATCTGGAAGTCAGAGGGGAGGTCAGAGGTGGGCCCCTGTGGGTCAGAGGGGGCCATTTGGAGGTCAGAAAGGCCACCGAAGGCCAGAGGGGGCCCTCTGGAAGCCAGAGGCCCTCTGGAGGTCAAAAGGCCAGGGGTCCCTGCAAGGGCGTAGGCAGGGGGGAAGGGGGCCATGGCCCCCTGGAGGCCAGGCAGGCCCCTCTGGCGACCGAGCGAGGGCCTCCTGGGGCCGAAGGCCCCAGTGTTTTGGATGGTGTCAGGCGCCCGCGAAACGCCTTACGTCTCATAAAAGAACGCCCACCAACCTAAACAAATCGTAACACGAATAAATAACAGCACTTGCTTGTCAGGCATGCATATGTAAATACGTACAAAAGGGCACAAACAGTGTGGAGAGGGCCCTCTACCAGCTGTAAAGGGCCCTGCTGATCTGCAGATGGCCCTCTGCCGGAATTTAGAGGGCCCCTGTCGGTTGTAGAGGGCGCTCCGCCGGCATTTATAGGGCCCTGCCGATCTGTAGAGGGTCCCTGCCGATCTGGAGAGGGCCCTCTGCCGGCCTTTAGGGGGCCCTGTCAATCTGTAGATCGACCTGCCAATCTGTAGAGGGCCTCTGTCGGCATTTAGAGGGCCCTGCCGACCTGTAGAGGGTCCTGGCAGCCTTTAGAAGGCCCTTCCGGCATGTGAGAGCCCTTCCGGCTTCTAGAAGGCCCTGTCGACCTTTAGCCGGCCTTTAGAAGGCCCTGCCGATCTGTACATCGCCCTGCCAATCTGCAGAGGGCCTCTGCCGGCATTTAGAAGGCCCTGCTGACCTGTAGAGGGCCCTCTTCCAGCATTTAGGGCCTTGTCGATCTGCAGAGTGCCCCAGCTAATCTATAGAGGGTTCTCTGTCGGCCTTTAGAGGGCCTTGTCGGCCTTTAGATGGCCCTGTCGGCCTTTAGAGGGCCCTGCCGACCTGTAGATCGCCCTGCCAATCTGCAGAGGGCCTTCTGTTGACCTTAAGAGGGCTCTGCCGATCTGTAGAGGGCCCTCTGTCAGCCTTTAGAGGGCCCTGCCAATCTGCAGATTGTCATCTGCCGGCCTTTAGAGGCCCCTGCCGATCTGTAGAGGGCCTTTGCTGTCCTTTAGAGGGTCCTGTGGTGGTAGAAGTGATCTGCCGGTCGAGCGCCGGTGAGGCTCTCGAAGGAAGCCCAGTCAAAGTTCCCATTGTTTTTCAGTGTATGCTAGTAACGTCTGAGAGGAGTACAAGGCTTTGACAATGTACGAGTATTAACCCGGCATTGGCTGGGGTCTCAGCAAAATACCATTGACTGGGGTGGCGTTTTTCGCCCCCCCCCCCCTGGTGAATTTGATAATTCCGAACCAATAACCGCAGCGTCGACCTGCAGAGGTGGCCAAAGATCTCGTCTGGACACATCCGGACAAACACGTTGGCCCGTACTTTCCTGAGCGACCCCGCAGTGGAAATCTTTATCCTTCTACGATTTTGAATTAGAAGCACCTTGACGAAACAAACACGGTGGCGTACAAAATTAGTGACTTATCTTCATTAGGTAAAAAGTTATTTGCGTAAAACTGTTTTGCCAACAAAAAAACAACATTTGATGACCTCGGGAGCCTAAAATATTGACCTGAGCTCAAATTTGAGGACACAGATGGCGATTAAATATTTACAAAACTTCTTTTGTTTCGTTTGTTCCTAGCTATCATAATTACCGAGATATTTGGGGGTTTCTCGAGCGAAGTCCTAAAACTGGAAAATCTGACCTGTGATGACCTCTGGTGACCTCAATATTGACCTGACCTAAAAATGACAGATATACCTTCCATAGACCTTGTCTCGAGCTATCTAACGCCGTTTTTCGCTTGTCGCTACGTTGCGTGGTTTTCGAGATCTTAGGGGGCCGGAATCCCCCCTCCTCACCAGGGCGTGTAATTATCAGAGGCCCTCCAGGGCGCGTGTTAACCCGCGAGTTACTGGGGTATATTTCATAACGCGACTTACGGGGGGGGCAGCTATTTGTTTGCCCCCCCCCCCCCTCCTCTGATCTCCGGAACTACTGGACCGAAAGTAAAAAATTTAAACGGCATTCGATAGCCCTGTGAAATTTATCGAGGGAAACATAATATTGTTGACCTCGGGGTCACCGATGACGTCACAGGTCAGGTAAAGTACAAAATGTTTGACCGTGTCAAAAGGTCTCGATGGATGGAATTGTCGCGCAAAATTGCGATATTAAACGCATAAGCTGTCGATAAATTGGTATGATTCGTGTGTCTGACACTTCTCAGTACCTTTCTAAGCTGTTTATGGCCTTGGGTCAGGTCAAGGTCATCCGAGGTCACGAGGTCAAACTGCCTATTACGGTCATTAGGCGTTGTAACACATGTTGATGGGTTTGTTTTTCGTCTAGAACGCGAAAAAATACCTTAGAACATTGTTTGTTCCATATAAATATAATTTAAAAAAAATGGAAATGCGTTTTTTTATGCATAATAGAAGTGATCGATTTTTGTCATTTTAAGGTCATAACTCGGTCATTTTTAAAGATATCGACTTTAAATTTGGTACACATATTCACCGCATACGTCTCGATCACAAATATTCCGGTTTCTGGATAATTCTGATTTTTTCTTGATTTTTTTTTAATGTATTTGGATTTCTCAAAATTTTGAATAAAAAAACTAAAAAATCCGAGATAGCAGTTTGATAGCCCGGTCGATTGTCAGGAATTTGATTTAAAACAATTTAGTTTATCACGAATATCGTACCTTTGACAGCGTTTTCCGCAAACCATTATTTTGCAACAAAAACAGAAGAACATGACGTCCCTCTGACGTCATTCCCGGTTGACCTATCATAGCCTAATATTTTTCCGTTTGCCAGCATGTGTACAATTGATGTGAGATAAGGTACTGCAAGTTTCGTGACGATAACGGTGTTCGTTTAAGAGTTATTGCAAAATAACGGGAGGGGGGGCAAAAAATAGCCCCCCCCCAGTAACTCGCGGGTTAAGATATGTCTCTATCGTATTGTAGATTGTAAGATATGACTCCCTCGTATCACAATGTGGTGTATTTTTTTGCAAGAAAATGTATAAGTTAACGGTATCCAAATTACAAAGCTTTTTGTAAATCAAGATATAAGAAGCATGTTATTTGTTTATTTCGTGGAGATTTTGTAATTTCATTGTACATGTGCACAATCGGCATGTACGTTCTGTGTTGTTTCCTTAAGCCGAATTGAAGAAGATTCAGGATATTATTTTGATTAACCCGCGCCCCGCTGGAGGTGTCAGAATCTGCTCCCCCCCCCCCCCCCCCTCTCCCTGATTTTCTCAATATTTTGAAAATAATGATATATATCGACGTCAACCTTTCAGTACCTTATGCTGTATCCATTCTTCGTCTTATCACAACATTTCAATGAAAATCGTGTAGTACTTTGGGAGATAATGACGTTTTAATCACGTCATATCATGCCGTTTTTGGTGGACAAACAATAATTGTTTTCAAAATCGGAAACAATCTAGTTTTGAAGCAAATTGCAAATAAAAAGGCGAAAGAAAGGAAATAACATTATATTGAAATAGCTATCGCGGATTTGCAAAATTTTGAGTTTTGTCTAAAAAAAAAGTTGTCGAAATGTATTTGTCACAACATACAACATACTGTACTATTTTAATTATGTGGACCCCTCTTGGCTACGAGAGTCCCTCTGATCCCATCCCCCTCCCCCTGGGAGAAATCCTGTGTACGCCCCAGGTCACCTGTAGGCCAGAGGGGTCCTAGGTCCTATGGAGGTCAGAGGTGCCCCTGAAGTCCAGAAGCGGCCCTCTGGAAGCCAGAGGGAAGGTGAGAGGAGCCCTATGGAGGTCAAAGGACCCTTTTCAAATGGAGGCCCCCTCCAAAATGGAGGCCCCCTCTCAAATGGAGGTCCCCTAAATTTCGACTTGCTCCTCCTGACAAAAATCCGTGGCGCCGCCCCAGCGTTGTACAGCAGTACAACAGGCTGCCGCCAGAGGTCCGTCTTCTGCCACTGAGAGCTTTTAAACGTGCAGTACATGACCGTTTAGTAGTTTGATGTGAGTTAGTTTGTCTTTTCGAATGTGTATATCTCAGTGAGTGACAGACTTGTGTATGCTTGTGTGTGCGATATGCTGTGTGTTATGTGTGCGTACGTACATGTGTGTTTGTGAGTGTGGGGATTTGTCTCTGATTTATTTGCTCTGATCTTATTGGGTGCAATGTGCTGAGTGTGGTTTTTAACATGTCTTCACTTACTAATTATGACTCGACACTCGGAATAGCCAGTGTAACATTGGAGAGTGTTTAAATTGTCAAATACAAGCCTGGTTTAGGTATGCGTCCTTTGTGCGGTTCAAGGGCTCATGTTTAGTGCGTAAAATCAGTTAAAACTAATTAATGTCTTCCGTTAATGGCGCAACAACTATTCCCACCAGCCTGTTGGTTGCGCCGTAAACACGAGGTCACTGGATCCATCATCAGTTAAAGCAGGGGACTGCTGTGCCGCTACGCAGGTGGCTGACACGGAATATCGACCCGCTACAATCATATCATCAACAGTCGAGGATAATGGGATTACGACTTGCAATTTCAGTGCAACGTTGCTCATGCGGGCGCCTGCAGCTGTATTCGCGCGGGCTTGCGCATAATCATCAGCGATTTACTGAATGTTTTACCTATATTCAAGTTTTGTTTACTGTTGCTTTGAGTACGATTCCTTGTCAAGTCTCCAAGCTATCGCCCGCAACTGTCAGCACAAACTCCAGCAACTTACTTGTCACGTCAGTGATCTCACGTCACGTACAATGGTGCACGTCAGTGATCTCACGTCACGTACAATGGTGCACGTCAGTGATATCACGTCACGTACAATGGTGCACGTCAGTGATCTCACGTCACGCACAATGGTGCACGTCAGTGATCTCACGTCACGTACAATGGTGCACGTCAGTGATCTCACGTCACGCACAATGGTGCACGTCAGTGATCTCACGTCACGCACAATGGTGCACGTCAGTGATTTCACGTCACGCACAATGGTGCACGTCAGTGATCTCACGTCACGTACAATGGTGCACGTCAGTGATCTCACGTCACGTACAGTGGTGCACGTCAGTGATCTCACGTCACGTACAACATGGTGCACGTCAGTGATCTCACGTCACGTACAATGGTGCATCCAGAGTGGCAACAAAGCTGCCGTTCGGTGACCAAATATGGAAAAGTTGGGATTGGGAGGGGAGGTGATATACCAGTTCTGTATGACATCACTAAACCCTTGCGCCCCTCTGTTTCGGCGTACGACCTTGGAGAGGTAATATACCAGTACTTTATGACGTCACTAAGCCTTTCCGACGCTCTTTTTTCAGAACACTGCCGTGGGAGAGGTTATTTATCGGGATATCGAGGCTACCGATCGGGACGCCGGCATTAACGCGCTTCTACGCTACTCCATGGTTCCTGGCGACGGTGGCGCCACCGATGGCTACGGACGGTGAGCAGACCAGACTCTAGTTGTCGATGTCGCCGGTAGATGGTGTTAAGTGAGATTAGTAATATCGATGCCACTCGCTACAGTGATTTGAATATTTACAAAGATTTCATGCGATAATTTCAAATGTAGTAACGGTGATGAGCTATTTGACTTGAACGCAAATATGTCGTCCTGCCCGAAGCAAGACTTGACACACACACAGACATTTATTAGGCAGGTTCACCATCGTGATGATTGTGTGTTGCCATATGCTCGATATCTCGAATCCTATAGTGGTGACTCAGATCCCTTTCGATCCTCCCGACTGCCGGTCCTCCATCCTTTGTCACGCCCACATTACCCCGGGTCTGGTGGTCGCTGGCCACCGGGCATGTGGTGGCCTCGAGCTGCCCCCGGGTGTGGTGGCCGTCTGCATGGCGTGGGCTCTCCTCGCAGCTTCGCACTGCGGGGAAGGGCCTGTCCATGGGCGGTTGCCCGGTCGGCGTCCATTTTGACCCACTTTACCCCTTCTCCTTCATCCCATGGCTGCGCAATGGTCCAATTAGACCGAAGCGGCCTTATCCTACCCCCCCCCCCCCCAAAAAAAAAAACAGTGGTGACTGTATGTGGCATATGTTGTATGGTGGATTAATTTCAGGTTCAGCATCGCCCGCTCGCACCAGGGTGTTGTAACCGTCACCCGCCCTCTCGACTTCGAGAAAACCAACGTATACTACCTCAAAGTGGTGGCCAGTGTAAGTTGGAAACAGTGAGAGCGGCAAACGGTTCGGGCATTGCTTTGCAGTGATATGTGAAAATTATATGATGAATAAATCAGAGACAATTAGGTCCCTTTGTAGTGAAATAAGGAAACGATCTAGACTCCTTTTTTATTACTGTCATATTAATGATCATAGTCATGCATTGCTTGACCTGAGCAGCTCCTGCGACCCCCTGGACCACATATTGACCCCTGTATGACCCCTACATGACCTCTGTAATATGTATGACCCCTATGTAACCCGTGTGACCCCCATATGACTCCGTATGACTCCTGTGTGACATCTGTGTGACCTCTGTTAGCCCCGAGCGACCCTGCTACTCCTGTATGACCTGTATATGACCCCTGTGACCCCTGTATGACTGCTACGACCCCGTGTGACCTCTAAATGACCTCTGATTGACCCCTGTATGACCCTTGTATAACCTTTGTATCTATAGGACCCCGTATGACCTCTGTATGGATCCCGTATAACCGTTATGTGACCCCTATGACCCCCTGTGTGACCGGTGTGGTGACCCGTGTGACCCCTGACCTTTGGGTGACAACTGTATGACCCCTATATGACCCCTGTATCCCACGGTGACTTCCATGTGACCCCGTGTGACCCCGTATGACCTCCATGTGACCCCGTGTGGCCCTGTGTGACCCCAGGACCAGTCACAGCCGGCGTCGGCGCGACGTTCGGCCACCACTACACTGACTGTACAGCTGGACGACAGCGATGACCTGGGGCCAGGCTTCATGGTGGCCGACTGTAGACCCAGCGAACAGGAGTGCCCTCTGCCCATGTACCGCGCCACGGTGAGTTGTCCTCTGTCCATGTACCGCGCCACGGTGAGTTGGCCTCTGTCCATGTACCGTGCCACGGTGAGTTGGACTCTGTCCATGTACCGCGCCACGGTGAGTTGTCCTCTGCCCATGTACCGCGCCACGGTGAGCTTCCCATGTACCGCGCCACGGTGAGCTGTCCTCTGTCCATGTACCGCGCCACGGTGAGTTGTCATCTGTCCATGTACCGCGCCACGGTGAGTTGTCCTCTGCCCATGTACCGCGCCACGGTGAGCTTCCCATGTACCACGCCACGGTAAGCTTCCCATGTACCGAGTCATTGTAAGTCATTGCCGACAGCTGCGGGATTCATAACGGCAAAAATGTTGTTTTTTAGGGCAAATATTAAAAAGTCTGAAATAATTGGCAAAGTTCTCCGTCTTTCGCTTGTGATTTCGCTTCCATGCATCAAATACTGATTCGAAACCAACTTTTCATAACACAATTCCTTTGTCTTAGTTCATTTAGTATAATTGTAATTTCTATATTTTAAAAGTTGTGCAATGTTTGTTGCTGCACTGGTGCTGGTGTAACTGACTGAGGAGGTGGTGACTGGTGTGACTGAGGAAGTGGTGACTGGTGTGACTGAGGAGGTGGTGACTGGTGTGACTGAGGAGGTGGTGACTGGTGTGACTGAGGAGGTGGTGACTGGTGTGACTGAGGAAGTGGTGCCTGGTGTAAAAGACTGTCACATTGACTGAGGATCCTGACTGACTGATGTGACTGAGGAGGTGGTGACTGGTGTAAAATACTGTCACATTGACTGAGGATCCTGACTGACTGGTGTGACTGAGGAGGTGGTGACTGGTGTAAAAGACTGTCACATTGACTGAGGATCCTGACTGACTGATGTGACTGAGGAGGTGGTGCCTGGTGTAAAATACTGTCACATTGACTGAGGATCCTGACTGACTGGTGTGACTGAGGAGGTGGTGACTGGTGTAAAAGACTGTCACATTGACTGAGGATCCTGACTGACTGGTGTGACTGAGGAGGTGGTGCCTGGTGTAAAATACTGTCACATTGACTGAGGATCCTGACTGACTGGTGTGACTGAGGAGGTGGTGACTGGTGTACAATACTGTCACATTGACTGAGGATCCTGACTGACTGGTGTGACTGAGGAGGTGGTGACTGGTGTAAAAGACTGTCACATTGACTGAGGATCCTGACTGACTGATGTGACTGAGGAGGTGGTGCCTGGTGTACAATACTGTCACATTGACTGAGGATCCTGACTGACTGGTGTGACTGAGGAGGTGGTGACTGGTGTAAAAGACTGTCACATTGACTGAGGATCCTGACTGACTGGTGTGACTGAGGAGGTGGTGACTGGTGTAAAATACTGTCACATTGACTGAGGATCCTGACTGACTGGCTGACGCGGTGGTATCCTCTCAGGTCGTCTCCAGAGAGCTGTCCGGGGTGCTCGATGTTCGTCCAGAGAGGATACATGCTATTGACCGCGACACGCTCGGAGCGGACATTGAATACAGGTGAGAACGGGTATATACTGGCACAGACCGGTGGGAGAATCTCAGAATGTCAGAGAGAACGGGTACATACTGGCACAAACCGGTGGGAGAATCTCAGAATGTCAGAGAGAACGGGCATATACTGGTACAAACCGGTGGGAGAATCTCAGAATGTCAGAGAGAACGGGTATATACTGGCACAAACCGGTGGGAGAATCTCAGAATGTCACAGAGAACGGGCATATACTGGCACAAACCGGTGGGAGAATCTCAGAATGTCAGAGAGAACGGGCATATACTGGCACAAACCGGTGGGAGACTCTCAGAATGTCAGAGAGAACGGGTATATACTGGCACAAACCGGTGGGAGAATCTCAGAGAGAACGGGTATATACTGGCACAAACCGGCGGGAGAATCTCAGTATGTCAGAGAGAACGGACATATACTGGCACAAACCGGTGGAGAATCTCAGAATCTCAGAGAGAACGGGCATATACTGGCACAAACCGGTGGGAGAATCTCAGAATGTCACAGAGAACGGGCATATACTGGCACAAACCGGTGGGAGAATCTCAGAATGTCAGAGATAACGGGCATATACTGGCACAAACCGGTGGGAGAATCTCAGAATGTCAGAGAGAACGGGTATATACTGGCACAAACCGGTGGGAGAATCTCAGAGAGAACGGGTATATACTGCCACAAACCGGCGGGAGAATCTCAGTATGTCAGAGAGAACGGACATATACTGGCACAAACCGGCGGGAGAATCTCAGAATGTCAGAGAGAACGGGCATATACTGGCACAAACCGGTGGGAGAATCTCAGAATGTCACAGAGAACGGGCATATACTGGCACAAACCGGTGGGAGAATCTCAGAATGTCAGAGATAACGGGCATATACTGGCACAAACCGGTGGGAGAATCTCAGAATGTCAGAGAGAACGGGTATATACTGGCACAAACCGGTAGGAGAATCTCAGAATGTCAGAGAGAACGGGCATATACTGGCACAAACCGGTGGGAGAATCTCAGAGAGAACGGACATATACTGGCACAAACCGGCGGGAGAATCTCAGTATGTCAGAGAGAACGGACATATACTGGCACAAACCGGCGGGAGAATCTCAGAATGTCAGAGAGAACGGGCATATACTGGCACAAACCGGTGGGAGAATCTCAGAATGTCACAGAGAACGGGCATATACTGGCACAAACCGGTGGGAGAATCTCAGAATGTCAGAGATAACGGGCATATACTGGCACAAACCGGTGGGAGAATCTCAGAATGTCAGAGAGAACGGGTATATACTGGCACAAACCGGTGGGAGAATCTCAGAATGTCACAGAGAACGGGCATATACTGGCACAAACCGGTGGGAGAATCTCAGAATGTCAGAGATAACGGGCATATACTGGCACAAACCGGTGGGAGAATCTCAGAATGTCAGAGAGAACGGGTATATACTGGCACAAACCGGTGGGAGAATCTCAGAATGTCAGAGAGAACGGGCATATACTGGCACAAACCGGTGGAGAATCTCAGAGAGAACGGACATATACTGGCACAAACCGGTGGGAGAATCTCAGAATGTCACAGAGAACGGGCATATACTGGCACAAACCGGTGGGAGAATCTCAGAGAGAACGGGCATATACTGGCACAAACCGGTGGGAGAATGTCAGAGAGAACGGGTATATACTGCACAAACCGGTGGGAGAATCTCAGAATGTCAGAGAGAACGGGTATATACTGGTACAAACCGGTGGGAGAATGTCAGAATGTCAGACACATGGTATTGCGTAGCGCTCAAAACTTGTTTTTATTTTATTCAGGATAAAAGGATCGAGTACTTGAATATTTTGGAATGATCAATATCTAACCATGCATTTAATTAACATTTTCCTTTGAATTAAATTTGACATTTGATTTTGTAACGTTCACCAAAATAAAATGCGTTCGAAATTCTGACTGTTTAATCCGACCATGGCTGGAGTCACACCGCAACGTGCCCGACCGGCTCGTGTTGATGTTTTACCACCATACAATTTATATGATTATTATTAAGAACAAATGTTATAGACTGGTGGTATTTAATCACCAGTGTTGACTCGTTCGATCTATTTCAGGTTCATTTCCGGCCAGCCTGCCAACTACCACCAGTATTTTGAGATTGGCCTGGGGTCAGGTCAGGTTCGCCAGGTGCAGGCGGTTGACCGGGCCGAGGTCAAGCAGTTTACGATGACAGTGCAGGTGAGTAGAGACGCTTCTCCAGTCCATCCAGATCTGGTGAAGTCTACTGCTGAACTGTTCATGATTGGTGTTAATTCGACATTTCATTCGCTGTATTATGCTGCAGTCTTTTAATTCCCACGTGTTTGTATTACTTTACCAATTACAACACATTTCTTATTTCTATGTATGGATATTGTACATAAGAGCCACCCACTCATCTCTGATCATTTAGAAGTGTTTCGTCTGGCTCGCATTAGTTCATAGCTCATTAGCTCATTAGCATTAGCTCATAACGACTAGCATCCGATACAATAATGTTTTATATCTATGACAAAAGGTAGTTGACACCTCACCACCTCCCCCCCCCCCCCCCCCCAGGCTCGAGAAAGGACCCCCGCTGGTCGCTCACAGACCACCGAACTCATCGTAGACGTGAAGGCCGTGGACTCCAGTCCTCCGGTCGTCACCGTCACGACACCCGAAGGTCAGGAGGCCATGACGTTATCGCGACGTCATCGTGTGACGTTATAGTGACGTCAATGTGATGTCATCGCGACGGTATTACGTGACTGACGGCATCATATGACGGCATAGTGACGTTATCGTGACGTCATCGTGACGACATTGTTACGTCATCATGACGGTATTCCGTTGGGTAAGGGCCGGTTTGTGGTGACACTATCATATCGCCAAGAAGTGTATTTGTGAAACCATCTTTCGTCAGGTCGACCTTCTCTGAAATCATATGGATGACCTTGTGCCCTCAGGCTATGTGCAGGAGTCGTCGGCGGTCGGCTCGAAGGTGATGGTGCAGCCACAGAGTCTGGACGTCATCCGCCTCAGAGTCGATGACCCAGACTGGGTGAGTCTGGAGTCACTATAGCCCCCCCCCCCCCCGCCCGCTAGGAAAGGCTGTGTCGCCAACCCGTCCTCTTGATATTCGGTCATAATTTGATGAAAACCTCAAATTGACTGATACGTTGGCAGTAGTGGTGCCAGTTTCAGAAAATATTTGTCCAATGTCCGACCGATGTCCAAGACCATGGTCAGCTGTCGGCCCGAAACTGTCCGAAAATCATTGTTTGTCCGAAATTTGTCCGAAAGCAGAAAAAAGTGTTTGATATGGAAACACTTTCTTTTGTAATAAAAAAGTAACTAAGTGATTTTCGCGACAAGCCATCCTTGGGCATTGGATGTCCGAAAATGTCCAAAGAAATATGTTTATGTCCGTCCGAAAACCGAATCGGTCTTCGGACAAATTCGGAATTCCGCAAATGATTGTACCGATTGGCACCACTAGTTGGCAGTGCCAGTTGTGCAGGGGAACGGTATGGTTTGAGTGAACCTGTTCTCTAACCTCTGCGATACCTGTCACATGAGTCACGTGGCATGAGACATGATGCAAACGGATAGTAATCCGCCTCTGTTTCTGTCTCTGTCTCTGTCTCTGTCTCTGTCTCTGTCTCTGTATCTGTCTCTGTCTCTGTCTCTGTCTCTGTCTCTGTCTCTGTCTCTGTCTCTGTCTCTGTCTCTGTATCTGTATCTGTCTCTGTATCTGTCTCTGTCTCTGTCTCTGTCTCTGTCTCACCGCGGATAGTGACACGTCTCTGTCTGCCCTCAGTCGCCCAGTGAGGAGAGGATGCAGTACCGATATGAACTCACGACGGACGCCTTCGCCGTGGACCGGGACGGGTACCTGGTGGTGGCGAGTGGTGACCTGGACCGCGATCCGCCTTCGCCGTCCCAGCTCACATTCCAGGTATGCTCCAACAGCTGCCCAGCTCACATTCCAGGTATGCTCCAACAGCTGCCCAGCTAAATATACAAAGAGCTAGCACAGCTCCAACGAGCTGGCACAGCTGTCCACGTTGGCTCTATGATATTTGATATTGTTCGGAGTTTACAAGAGTTATTATTAACCCGAGCCGTGCCGGTGCTCGGCGCCACCGGTTCGACGCCCCCCCCCCCCCCCCCTCGAACTCGGCTCCTATGGGGACGTATATACAAACTAAAATACCGTTCGAAGGCTCGTCCAAATCATTTGGAATAATTTCAGTCATGTTTTGGCTCATATTAATATTGAGGTCAGCAGAGGTCATCAAAGGTCAGATTTTCCTGTTTCAGGACTGCTCCAGAACCCCCACATATCTTGGAAACTTAGGAATATAGCTAGGAACAAACGGAAAAATAGTAATCGAAAGCTCTTGAAAAATGCAAACACTAATGTGTCCTCCAATTTTAGATCAGGTCAATATTTTAGCCTCCAGAGGTCATCGAAGGTCAAAAATGCGTTCTTTTTGCAAAACAGTTTTCGCAAATAACTTTTTACCTAATAAAGATAAGGCGCCATCGTTGTTTGTCTTGTTGGGGCGCTTTTAATCATATTCATAGTGACCAGGTTAGGTCAACTTAACCCGCGCCGTGCCGGTGCTCGGCGCCAACTTCGCCGTGCCGGGGGGTGTTTAGACACCCCCCCCCCCCCCCCTTCCAACTCGAAAACTAAAAGGGCTAGAAAGACGCAGAAAAGCGTGTTCGAAAGCTCTCGAGAAGCACATTCCAAAGTACTTGAGATATTTTTTTTCCTAAAGCCAATATTGAGGTCACCAGAGGTCATCAAAGGTCAAATTTTCCTGTTTTAGGACATTGCTCCAGAAATTCCCATATATCTCAGAAACGATGATAGTTAGAAAAAAAAAACGGAAAAAGCAAACGCCAGCCAGTGAAATTTGTAATCGCTAAGGTGTCCTCAGATTTGATCTCAGGTCAATATTTGAGGCTCCAGAGGTCAAAAAGAAAAAATGCAGTTCTTTTGCTAAATCGTTTTTTGCTATTAACTTTTTACTTAATAAAGATAACGGAAAACTCTTTACGCCATTATGTTTATTATGTTTATTATGTTTCCGTTATCTTTATTAAGTAAAAAGTTAATAGCAAAAAACGATTTAGCAAAAGAACTGCATTTTTTTTCTTTTGACCTCTGGAGCCTCAAATATTGACCTGAGATCAAATCTGAGGACACCTTAGCGATTACAAATTTTGAGATATATGGGAATTTCTGGAGCAATGTCCTAAAACAGGAAAATTTGACCTTTGATGACCTCTGGTGACCTCAATATTGGCTTTAGGAAAAAAATATATCAAGTACTTTGGAATGTGCTTCTCGAGAGCTTTCGAACACGCTTTTCTGCGTCTTTCTAGCCCTTTTAGTCTTGTCTTGTCAAGACGCTTTGAATGATATATATGTGACCTTGTTAAGTCAACTTAACAATTTGACATAAGGTCAAGGTCATGTGGTGACCCAAGTAGGTCATGTTGCATATGGGAAGATGTACCTCGACGAGATAAACACATTGGTGTCGGTTTCACTTATCTATCGTCATTATGTCGAGAGTTATTGACATACAACTGTTGGTGACCTCGGATGACCTCGGCTGACCCTGTAGGGGTCAGTGAACAAAAATAGCACCTAGGTCATCAAGAATGGCCTATAATAACATGATCCAGAAGGAATTAGACTGATATCTTGCGTATCTTTGGAATAGGAAGCATTTGAATATTTCCCCATTGACTTATAATGGGGAGGTCACGAAATTGACCCGACCTTAGGTCGCTGATATACAAAATTCAAGATAAACAAATTGTAGATACATATGACCTTATAAAATCCTGTAAGTATAAAACCGATCATCTAAAAACTGTGACTGTGGTACGACCACAAGTTTTTTTGGAGGTGGGGTCACGTGACCTGGTCTGGTGACCTGACCTGAGATGACCCGATGTATTTTTTTTTAACATAATGTGTGCAATTGATGCCCGAACATCTGTGTCAAAAAACGGCGGCGCTGCGCGCCGCCGTTTTTTCGCTATCCTCTAAAAACCTGAGGGGGGTGTCTAAACACCCCCCCCCCCCGGCACGGCGCGGGTTAAACATTTACCTAAAGGTCAAGGTCTAGTGGTGACCCAAGTAGGTCATGTTCCATATTGGGAGACGTGTATCGACGAGACAAACACATTGGTGCCGGTTGCACTTATCTATTTTCCTTCTGTCGAGAGTTATTGACACAAAGGTATTATTGACCTCGGATGACCTCGGCTGACCCTGTAGGGTCACTGAACAAAAGTTGCACCTGGTTCTTCAATAATGGCCTATGATGGCATGATACATAAGGAATTGGACTAATATCATGCGTGTCCTCGGAATAGGAAACATTTGAATATTTTTCCCATTGACTTATAATGGGGAGGTCACGAAATTGACCCGACCTTATGTCACCGATATCAAAAACCTGAGACAAACGAATTGTAGGTACCTATGGCCTTATGAAAACCTGTAAGTTTGAAACCGATTGGCCAAAACTGTGGCTGTGGTACGACCGCAAACTTTTTGAAGGTTGGTCACGTGCCTGGTGACCTGACCTGAGATTACCTGACGTCCAAATTTTCACACAATGTGGTTAATTGATGGCTTAACCCGCCATTGACTGGGATCGGACGTTTACCCCCCCTCCCCTGATGAATTTTCGTAATAGCTCAAAAACCAATAGTGCTATCAATGTGAAACTTTGGATACCTTCTTCTACATTTATTTTACGTCACTGAAAATTGCGCTAGAACTCGATTT
>JAXIVJ010011477.1:0-43488 GCA_036785665.1 Chirona hameri
CTCCAGAAACCCCCAAATATCTAGGGAACTGTGATAGCTTGGAACAAACAGAAAAAGCGATTACAATTTCTTGAAACATGCAATCGACATGGTGTCCTCCGATTTTAGCTCAGATCAAAAGTTTAGGCTCCAGAGGTCATACAACGCAAATGTTTCTTTTTGGTAAAACTATTTTTCGCAAATAACCTTTTACCTGATAAGGATAAGGCAATAATATCGACGCCATTCTGTTTGTCTCGTCAAGGCGCTTCGAATCATAAACAAATTGACCAGTTTAAATCAACTAAAATAAATTGACCTCTGGTCAAGGTCAAGTGGTGACCCAAGTAGGTCATGTTGCATATTAGGAGACGTGTCTCGACGAAAAAAAACACATTGGTGCTGATTTAACTTCTCTATCTTCATTCTGGCGAGAGCTATGGGCAGAAAAGTGTTGGTGACATCAGATGACCTCGGCTGACCCTTTAGAGGGTCACTGAACAAAAATGGCACCTGGATCATACGAATATCATATGATAACATGATCCAGAAGTAATTATATTGATATCATGCGTATCCTCGGAAAAGGAAGCATTTGAATATTTTCCCATTGACTTATAATGGGGAGGTCACGAAATTGACCCGACCTTAGATCACCGATATAACAAAATCAAGATAAACGAATTGTAGGTACTTATGACCTTATGCAATCCTGTAAGTTTGAAACCGATCGGCCAAAACTGTGGCTGTGGTACGACCGTACACTTTTTTGGAGGTGGGGTCACGTGACCTGCCTGATGACCTGACCTGAGAAGACCCGTGGTCAAGAATTTAACACAATGTGGGTAATGGATGCTTGAACAGGTGTGCCAAAAACGGCTGCGCCCTCGAAAAAACCTTAGGGGGAGCGTTTCGATCCCCCCCCCCCCCCCCCCCCGGCAGGGCGCGGGTTAACATGAGTTTTAGTCGAGACAGCAAACTAAATCTCCCAAACTACAAAGCAAACTACACAATCCGTTTAACACTTGTCTTGACGAACCAAGCCAGGACTTGTCTACATACAAGTTGACCTACTAGACCGTCAAGTAGACAGACGTACCTGCTGTAAGTCGTAGGCGATCATCTGACGAGAAACATACAGTCCCTCGGAGATGCTGAGCCCCACCCAGGTATCGTTCTTCTTGTCGTTGAGCCGGTCCGCGAGAGACAGGGTGATGGTCTCCTTGTAACACTGGGGGCCGCAGCGGGTCTCACAGATGGCCGCGATCCTGGCACCAGGCGACACACTGTTAGCCGATCACAAGCGACGTAGCCGACCACTTACATTGTCAGTAAGATGTGCATTCAGGTGTTAGGATGTCTATATAGTTTGTTGATCAATGGCTCTACAAAGTCTGTGGTTGGTTGTATCGACTTGGTGACAACTTTAGCTCCATCGGCTGCTGCCGTACTTGAGACAATTTGCATGGTGAGAAATGAGAAAATCATTTGCAATTTCAGTTTAAAAATAAAACGCATAGCGTTTTGCCTTGTTATATATATGCAAACTGGTATATTTTAGATGTATATTGTTGAGAGCTTTCGATTGTTGAGAGCATTTTTATTCTATTGTATTTCTCGGTAGTCGGTACCATCATTTTTGGAAGCTAATAACCGCCGAGAGATAATACTTATTTATTTATTTATTTATTTTATTGATCGCCAACAGAGCAAGACTCCAATAACAGGCGAAGTCGTGAGAGATAAAACACGATGGTAAACTACTAAATACATAGTAAAACATACACACATCATAAATGTATAAATAAATACAAAAAAGCACCAGCAATCGTATAAGCTTAAAGCGACGCCACATACTTGAGGACACTGTTTTTAAAACTGTAAAAGTTGCCTCCGAACATATCTGCATCCACAATATCACTATTTAAGAAGGTGTTAACTATTTTCGGAATCCTGACAAACAGTCCACTTTGTACAGTGCTCACTCGTGCATGGGGCACCGCGAGCAGGGTTCGCGAGCGGGTCGATCGGGCAGGCACTCTCAAAGGCAAATTGAACAAGAGAGTTCCTGAGTCCAGTCTGTTGTCAAAGACGCTGCGAGCAAACAGAATATCATGCTGGATTCTCCGAGAAGCCAGAGAGGTGACTTTGAAATATTGCAAAAGATCTCGGTACGAAAGAGAAGAAAAGCCAGCATGATGGTGTGCTTGAAGCCACATGAGGAATTTGTGCTGTACCCGATCGACCCGCTCAGTGTGGGCCTTGGCCGCACCTGTCCAGATTACGCTGCCGTACTCTAAACTGAGCGCACATTGGCATAGTAAGCAGCCATAAGGGCACTTTGCCTAAATTTATCTCGTCCCGCATGTTGGAACGACCGAATCAAGAGCCCAAGTGCTCGGTTGCCCTTGCGTACCGTACAGTTCACATGGGCCGCAAAGGTCAGCTTTGAATCTATCATGACTCCCAGATCACGGATCTGTGACACTCGCTCTAACTCTGTGTTATCAATGAAGTAATCTGTCTGGACAGGTGCGCGTCTGAGGGTCATCGTAAACGACTTGCATTTACTGGGATTTAGGGTGAGTCCCCAGCTGACAGACCAGGCAATCAGCCGGTCCAGGTCCTCCTGAAGCCGAAGTCCGTCAGCAGGGGACTCAATTTTGCGATAAAGTTTAACGTCGTCTGCGTAAAGCAGACAGCCGGAGTTGATAACGGATGGAAAATCGTTTATAAACAACGAGAAGACCAAAGGGGCCAGAATGGACCCTTCCGGAACACCTGAGAGGACCGGTTTCCACTCGGATGTCTTCCCATTGACGACGACCCTCTGACACCTACCCGACAGGTACGAGACGAACCATTTTTGAGTATTTCCTTGCAAATTGTAAGAATTTATGAGTTTGTGAACAACAAGCGCATGATTGACACTTTGAAAGGCGGCCGAGTAGTCAGTATAAATAGCGTCCGTCTGGTACCCGCCAGATATGGCCCCCCACGCAGAGTGCAAGTACACCGCAAGATTCGAGATACATGAGCGTTTTGGAATGAAGCCATGCTGCTGCTCACATAAAACCGGTTTTACATGATTAGATAACTGGTCATATACGACGCGTTCGAGGATCTTTCCAAAGAGGGGGAGCAGGGACACTGACCGGTAATTACCCGGTACTTTTTTGTCACCCTTCTTGAACAACGGGATAATGTTCGCCTGCTTCCACCTCTCCGGAAATACACCACCTCTCACAGAAAGGTTACAAATTTTGGTCATCGGCACAACGAGCTCATCCGCACACTCAGAGATAATCCTTGCGCTGATGTTATCAGCGCCGCATGCCTTGTTGGGCGCTACAGACTTGAGGGCGCTTAGGACGGCACTATCAGTCACAGTAAATTCATCAAGGCTATCGAGTACATAATATTCTGGAGCGTCCGGAAATGTTCGCACTCTCGGATCGGTAAACTTTGAAGCGAAAGCTTCATTAAGTACAGTGGCTCGTTCGTAGTCACCGGTCACATGGCTGCCGTTCGAATCGATCAAAACAGGTGAGACGGACGCCTTCTTAGTAACACACTTTAAAAATGACCAGTATCGTTTGGGGTTAGTCTTAAAATCATCTGTAAGTTTCACTAAATATTCAGAATACTTCGCGTTAGCGATGTGCTTAAATTCCCTTCTACGGTCAGCAAAGTCCGTCTCACTCGCGTGCCCAGGATTGCGCTTCAGGCGTCGGAAGGCCGCCTCTTTCAGTCGAAGTGCGGCGCGCACCGTCCGATCGAACCAAGGCGGTACTCTGCGTCGCAACACCACTGTCGGTATGTGATCGGCGATCGCGGAGTCCAACAAGTCATAGAACATGTCTACGGCCTCATCAACACTCACATCATCCAAAACCGACCACGGGATCAGGGCGAGACTACGGCGCATTCCCTCAAAATCTGCACGTTTATAATTGAAAGCAGTGCGGTGCGTGACGACTGGGGGGCGAGTCAATGGTAGGCGAAGGGTTCCTAACAGCTCTTTATGATCAGTGTTAAAATGACTATCCTGAACTATCACATACATCGGGGCAATACGAGAAAATGCTAAATCTAAAATATTGGAACCTCTAGTCGGATCGCTCACCCACTGTTTCAGGCCAAGCACATCAACGGCGTCTAAAAACCGCACCGCTCGTCCAGACGTCTTAGTCAGGGTCGGCGTCGCCCCGCCGGGAGTCGCCGTCCATCCAACCTCTGGCAGGTTGAAGTCGCCGACGACAACCAGCCTGCCGTCTCCCGGCTGAAGAGCCGACAGGGCCGCCGCTATCCTCTCCAGGGCGGGGTCGTCATCAGGCGGGCGGTAGCAGACGGCGATCGTGATGGCAGCCCGCTGCAGCCGGACCAGTATCACCTCGATGTCAGGCGGGTCCGGCAGTCGCAGCGGTAGCAGGGAGGAGCGGACGGCGCAGGCAACGCCGCCGCCCAGCCTAGCGCGGTCACGGCGAAACCATGTGTGCTCGCTGAATCCTAGCTCCAGCTCTGAGTCAGCTACCGTGTCGTTCAGCCAGGTCTCTGAGAAGCTGAACACGTCGTTCCTTTCCAACACGGGAGCGTATGCACGGAGACTTCCGAGCTGTTTCTTTAGGCTACGGACATTCGTATGGTGGATGGTAAGCTCCCGGAGAGGTGGCGCAGCCGCTGTAGTTGTAGATGGCGCTCCGGGCCCAGGGTTGAGCTCGATATCCCCCGCCAGGAGCAGAAGGTTGACGGCCGAGAAGCGCCCGGCCCGGAAAGACGCCACGGAGTTGGAGTAGTAGGCTATCCTGGTACGGAAGTACCGCATTCGAACTCCCATGCTGGAGATCGTGGGTCGGCGATGCTGCGCAGCGACGATGTCTCGTGAGCCCACGAACAGTAGAAGCGCGGAGAATAGCGCCACCGCGAACAGCGGCCGCCAACCCGCCAGGCTCCGGTTCATTCCTCCGGCAACAGGTGGCGCTGCGGACGCCTTCCCCGGCCGCACCAAGGTCAGGCGGGTCGGGTCAGCCATCCCGGTGAGGCGGCTACGTCACTCAGACTACGTTTGCGCTCGCTCCACCAATCAGCGTTCGAATCCGATGTGGGATGACGTCATACCGTGGGCGAGGCCGACGTGACTCTCGGGCGAGGTCACTCACGGGTACATCCTCATCCACATCACCGACTACAATGTCGGGTGCGTACAGAGCTATAAATATTACCAAGTGATAGAGCAGCACTTTAAAAAGGTCTCTGCTCACTTCCAAACCGCAACTCAGCCTCGTTCCAACATACCTGGGAAACAACTGCCTCCCCATCGATGCGGTTTAGCTGAGACGCAACTGATGTTCAATACTTGCCTTTTTAGAGCTGTGTAATACTTGTTGGCCTTCAGCTCCTCCGACTTCTGATTCCACACGATATGCGTGCGTGAGAACATGCGGGTGTAGTTGAGCAGCGCCTGGTAGTCGCGGGCGGTGCTACAGACTGGCAGCTCCACCGGCATCCAGGGCAGGCGACAGCCCGGACCGAGCTCGGACAGCTCGCTGAACAGGCACCGACGGATACACTGCACCGGCCGAGAAACAGTCAGCTATACAACTGGAAACGTTTGACATTTTAGCTCTAAAATGTCTATCAATCAACCATTTTCAGGTGTATGACTGAGACAGAAAAGAAGTAAGAGTCGACAAATTCGTAGCCAAGCTTTTGAGTTGCAAAAGCTGGTAAATCCAGACTTTGAGTACCGACATTGAAGGAGGTGCAATGCACAATTTGCACCTATATGCAGTGAATTTAGACTTCAGTAGCATACGACTCCTTGAATTTGCTTGAAACGCGATTTCGGTAAGAGTTCATATGATTTGCAATAAAAAAACATTGCGGTCATACTCACATTAGCGGAGGAGTATGTTGGATCGGGGTTACACGGATTGTCGCTGTTGGGTAGCGTTATTTCCAGCATCCTCTTCACCTTGAGGTGCTGCTGCTTGCTCTGCTCCAGCTGGGCTCGCGGCGGGGCCCAGACGTGCTCCCAGTCTAACCAGTCGGCAGGCAGCACCATCAACATCAGCATCAGCATCAGCAACAGCCAACAGCATCAGCAACATCCAACAGCATCAGCATCAGCAACAGCATCAGCAACAGTGCAAGAAAGCCGACATCAGTAGATGAAAAGGCATCAGCTACGTTAACTACCCGTAGAAGGTTTTTGTTTGGCTTGGTTTATTGCACGTTTTCTACGAAACAGACTTATAAAATACATCATAAATTGTCCACCATCGTGTGGTTATCGGGTCCAGATGACGGTCGTGTCGGACTCGCTAACACCCCCAACTTCACCTGTGATGCAAGTTGAACACATCAACTAAGTAGGCATGATTTGGATCGGAGTTCAAAACATAGCTTCTGCGTCAAAGTTGCATCTCAGTCGAAGTGCGGCGCGGTAGCGAGCCCTGAATGTTAAAGGAAATAGTTCACCTTCAGCATGGGGTTTTGAACTGAAATAGTAGTTTTGTAGCCCGTGTTGAGAAATCCCTATCTGCAACTTTTCTTGGCTGAAAATACTCTCCAGCCGAAGATATTTGACTTTTTGGCGAAGGAATGCGACGCATATATGATAAACCGTACTGTCTGAAACTGCCACCTCTGCATGGAGCATGCGCAGACCAATAACGCACACCATACAATTAATCATTCACGACCTTCTGTCTTGAATTGGCGCGATGTAGGACCATTTTTGAAAAGAAAAAAAGAAACTGTATTAAAAGATATACAATCGTGTTCTGGTAAATTTTCCGAAGGTTAACTATTTTCTTTAACGGGACCAGACGGGTTGACCAAGTGACAGTCTGATGGTTCAGTTCGTTGAATCAAACTTTTCCAATTATACTGTCACTGTATTATCATAGTTCTGACCAGCTCCTGTCAATAGTATGCCCGCCCTACCAGTGAACGGTATATCGGCCTGATCAATGATCAATGATAGCGGTCACGGACACACCACGTGCTCTTCTGCTTCGAGGAGCGCGCCAAGCCCAGGTTGTCTAAAAAGGTCTGACTGAGTAAAAAGATACAGCATATTTACAGATTGTAATCCTTTCTTCACTTCAACACACGATACCAGCCCATACCAAAACCAGCGTAAATAAAGTCGAGCAAAGTCCAACGAAATTAATCTAAACCAAACCATACCAAACCATACCAAACCATACCAAACCATACCAAACCATACCAAACCATACCAAACCATACCAAACCATACCAAACCATACCAAACCATACCAAACCATACCAAACCATACCAAACCATACCAAACCAAACCAAACCATACCAAACCATACCAAACCATACCAAACCATACCAAACCATACCAAACCATACCAAACCATACCAAACCATACCAAACCATACCAAACCATACCAAACCATGCCAAACCATACCCCACCATACCAAACCATACCAAACCATACCAAACCATATCACAGCATACCAAACCATACCAAACCATACCAAACCATACCAAACCATACCAAACCATACCAAACAATACCAAACAATACCAAACCATACCAAACCATACCAAACCATACCATACCATACCATATCATACCATATCATACCAAACCATACCAAACCATACCAAACCATACCAAACCATACCAAACCATACCAAACCATAACAAACCATACCAAACCATACCAAACCATACCAAACCATACCAAACCATACCAAACCATACCAAACCAAACCATACCATACCAAACCAAACCAAACCATACCAAACCATAACAAACCAAACCAAACCAAACCAAACCAAACCATACCATACCAAACCAAACCATACCATACCAAACCATACCAAACCATACCAAACCATACCAAACCATACCAAACCATACCAAACCATACCAAACCATACCAAACCATACCAAACCATACCAAACCATACCAAACCATACCAAACCATACCAAACCATACCAAACCATACCAAACCATACCAAACCATACCAAACCATACCATACCCATATAATGGTCGTTGGCGGGGTGGACGTAGACGTTCCATTGGTGGCGGCCGCAGCCGGTACAGCGCTGGCGGTTGAGGACCAGCCAGACGCCCCTCTGGACGCCCTCGGCGAACTCGGTACTGTAGTGCACCGTGTGACACTGGCCGCCATATTGGTACAGCGCACTGCTCACGTCAGACCGGTCTGAAAGGGCACGGCATGACGTCATCATCGGCTGATGAGAGATTATGACGTCAGAACTGTATGTATGTATGTATGCACATCGATCGAAACTCACCGAAGTTTGTTTCGGGTTCATCTTCCAAATGAGTAATATGCTCAGGAAAATGACGCTGTAAGATGAAGTTATGCATCAAAATGCAATGGTAAAACAAAATGGAAGTATTTTCAGTTTACAATTGTTATACACGTGCGTTAATTAACAGCTCGCTGCTGGTGTGAGCCGGCGTGAGGCGCTTCACTCACTGCATTCGCCATTGTAGAAGTCTGTACAGCTCTGTACGATGTCCATCCAGCTGTGAGTCATGTTCCAGACGGCCTCCTCCAGATCGACGGAACCCCAGGGAAACTGAGCAGTCAGCGCCTCGGTCGGGTCCACGTCGCCCGCCGTCAACCGTATCCTGTCCGCAGCAGAGGTCATATGACCGGTTAGCGGGCGCAGCAGAGGTCATTTGACCGGTTAGCGGGCGCAGCAGAGGTCATATAGCCGGTTAGCGGGCGCAGTAGAGGTCATATGACCGGTTAGCGGGCACAGCAGAAGTCATACGACCGGTTAGCGGGCGCAACAGAGCTCATATAGCCGGTTAGCGGGCGCAGCAGAGCTCATAAGGCCGGTTAGCGGGTGCAGCAGAGGTCATATGGCCGGTTAGCAGGCGCAGCAGAGGTCATATAGCCGGTTAGCAGGCGCAGCAGAGGTCATATGGCCGGTTAGCGGGCGCAGTAGAGGTCATATGGCCGGTTAGCAGGCACATCAGAGGTCATATGACCGGTTAGTGGGCGAAGCAGAGGTCATATGACCGGTTAGCGGGCGCAGCAGAGTTCATATGACGGGTTAGCGGGCGCAGTAGAGGTCATATGACCGGTTAGCGGGCGCAGCAGAAGTCATACGACCGGTTAGCGGGCGCAACAGAGGTCATATGGCCGGTTAGCGGGCGCAGCAGAGCTCATATAGCCGGTTAGCGGTCGCAGCAGAGCTCATATGGCCGGTTAGCGGGTGCAGCAGAGGTCATATAGCCGATTAGCGGGCGCAGCAGAGCTCATATGGCCGGTTAGCAGGCGCAGCAGAGCTCATATAGCCGGTTAGCGGGCGCAGCAGAGCTCATATGGCCGGTTAGCAGGCGCAGCAGAGGTCATATGGCCGGTTAGCGGGCACATCAGAGGTCATATGGCCGGTTAGCGGGTGCCCAACCGCTGAAGGCAGAAACGAACTGAAGAAACAGTGTCTTCTGACCGGATATATGTATGAATGGCTGTCAAAGATCACGGTAATTTAATATGATTTAGGTGATACTGATGATGCATTTGGAGGATAGGTAAAAAAGAAGAAAAACTCAAATTTAAAACTGCGCAGGTTTTTTTCCCCCCAGTTTCCACCGGCGCTTTATTGCATATTCAATCGTTCAGTCAATCATACATCATCGATAATTCAGTCATCAATCATATGGATCACATTTCGACACATGACACATTTTCATTCTAAAAATGTTTTTCATTTTTTTTTCCAGATCACAACATATATATTTCGGAAAACTCCATAAAAAGACATCAAACATACACACATGAACACGCACATTGCATCAACAGCATCTGTGCGGCCCGCCTGGCCAAGCCGGAACGGTGCCCGCGACATTGGCAAAGCCGTCCCGGCTCCGGGGAAGTCTGGGGGTTACCACCCCGGCCGGGGAGAGCTGTGGGGTACCTCCCCGGCGCTCCAGACAGGCCGCAGCCCACGCCCGACACTGCCTCGCACGACGTCACGAGGCAGTGCCCCCATCGGCCGACCGGGCGCGCGACCCGTCAGTCCGTTAGACTGGCGCGCCACGCGCCCGGCCGGCCGACCGGCCCTTGCAAGGGCCGGTCTCAGGTTGGCCCGGTTGGGTAAGGCTAATGCCACTCTCACACATATGCATAGTGTTTTTTTTCTTCAGTTTTTTGTTTAACTTTTCAATAGCCAGGTTTTACAAACGTTGATCAGAATCATTCAGTTTCTCCTAAATAGTTAAGTGTCCTCCATTTCATATTAAACTCCTCCATCTTGTCATTTAACTTTTTTAGCACTGTACTTCTCACTGTGCAAGTCTGACCGAATAATAGCTAATAGTAATATCACCGAAGGTCGGTTCTTTGAATAAATCATTTGTATACCTGCACTAACTGCATGGTTCATAATCAGACAGTCGTCACCTCCCAGTACTATTTCATTGATGCTAATTTTTTCTGCTAATCTACCCAGTTGTTTACTTATAAACCACGCCTTTAATTCGTTCCAAAAGTTGTGTACCCTTCTACAATACCAACATTTGTGTAGTATGTTTTCCCGTTGCGTGCAATGCTCACAAGCATCTGAGTTTGTTATCTTCATTTTCTCAAGTAAACTGTTTGTTCCTACTATGCGGCTGATAACTTTATATCTAGTGGTCCTGTACTGAACCGGGGTATCTCTTAAGCTTGTATAGACATTTGTCCAATTCACTTATCGAAGTCTATGTTCCCACGCCCCTTCCCACACATTATTAAGTTGTTTGGTTTTACTCCGTGCTAATATCTTGTTAAGGTGGGATGTTCCTGTATTTTCAGAGACAATTATAGTGATGAATGGGTCCATAGTCGGTTCGGTTAGTTTCATTCTTTCTCTAGATTCCTTCCATTCACTAGGTAAACTACTGAATAAGGCCCTATAATCGAGAAATGTAGCCTGGATGTTATATGTATATCTGTTTCAGTTCTTCATATTCCATCAATGAACCATCTGACTTTAACAGATCATTTAACGTTCTAATACCTTTTTCGTACCATTCCTTAATCCATGGTGTCTTAAATTTTGTGGTGTCTGAAAAAAAATAGGACTGGCAGTTATTTGGTGAGTGTTTAGTTTATATTCCTCTTTAAAATCGGCAAGTGCAAAAAGAACCTCCCTCCAAAATAGATTTTTAATGCGGACTGCCTTCCTTCTCAGCGCGGTGTGACCCATTTGCCAGAATTCTAAATTTTTGCTTGTTACTTTATTTGCTATCATTCCATATACATTTCATTCCATACCTATCATTCCATATCGCCCGTTTCGTAATAGATCTCCTAATCCAAGTAATTTTTAAAGCTGTCATATAAGACTTGAGATCTAGCATACCCACTCCTCCATTTAGTGGATCTTATATCAGTGTGCTACGCTTAACTTTTTCTGTTTTTCCATGCCAAAGAAACGTGTATAAGGCTTTTGTCAACTCCTTAACAATCGATTGGGGTGGATTTGGAATTGTCATAAAAAGATAACTTATCTTTGATACTAGTAATTACTTTATTATTGTTACTTTTCCTTGTAATGATACATTTCTATACATCCATTTAGCTATTTCCCGTCTTATCTCGTTTACCTTCTCTGTGTACACCTCTGTTATATTGTGCAGGCTATTTTCAAAGGTGATGCCTAATATTTTCAATGTCCTACACCACTGTACAGACACATTTCTCTGAAAAATGTCTGCATCTCTGTACGGGGCTCCAATCCACATGGCTCGCGTTTTGTCTAAGTTTGGACTCAAACCAGAGAACTTAGCGAACCATCCAAGCTCCTGAAACAGCTTCATGATGCATCTGAATCTGTAGCTGTTTTGACAGACGTCCATCAGGCATACTTTGATTTCTACATTACATTGGATTCTTTTTGCCAAAACATCCATGACCAATATAAATAAATAACAACTCAACGCATCTCCCTGTCTACATGATCTACCCAACTTTATCTTATCTGACAGATGCCCGTTATTCAGAACCCTAGCAAAAGATCCAATGTATAATGTATTAAACCATCCTGTTATATTGGGCGGGAAATTCCGTCTTTCGAGCACTTTTCTAATGAAAGACCAACTCACTGAATCAAATGCTGCTTCAATGTCCAAGCTTAACAAAATTCCGTTTATTTGTTCCTGATTCATAAACTGTATAGTATCATATATCATCCTAATATTATCTCCAAAATAAATCTCCTTTTCAGATAAGCAGACTGACAAAGATCAATCATCTTTCCTAGTACCACTTTTAGTCTGTTTGCAATAGTGCCCGATATTATTTTGTAACTAACGTTTAGCAGTGTTATGGGTCGGTATGATTTGATTAGCTCTCTTGGTTTATTTGGTTTGGGTAATAACACAATTATTCCCTCTTTTAGTGTTTGTGGAAGTGTGCTTTCTGATAAACTTTCAGTACACATAGCTTGAAAGAACTCCTTTAAATCTACCCCCCCAAAAAATATCAAACTCCACCGAAAAGCCATCACTGCCTGGTGATGTTCCATTTTTCATATTAAACAGAGTCGACCCTAATTCAGATAGAGTCATTGGCTCTTGTAGACTCATTCTGTCTGAGGCAGCAACTTTTGTTAATGCCACCTCCGAAAAATAGTCATCACAATCCCCATCTAATATATTTTCGTTCTGCTGACAAAACTTTCTTTAAACAAAATATTTGAATGCCTTTAAAATATCTGTTTGATTTTTTTTGACTCCTTCCAATGTCTTTATAAAGGGGATCCTTTTGCTCTCGTACCTTCTTTTTCCAGTGTCAAGAAATATTTAGACGGCTTTTCCGAGTTCTCTCTCCATATGGCTCGTGACCTAATTAAGCTTCCTCTTAACCTCTGCTCTCTAATTTGCTCCAAATATTTCTTTCTTCTATGGAGATGCTCGCTTGTTTCATGACTACCTATCTGATCCACTTCTTTTTCCATCTCGCATATAATGTCCTCTAGTTGCCTTTCCTGAATCCTCTCCTCCCTTTTCTTTTGGATACCGAAGGAAACTGTCTCCCTCCTTACAATTAACATCAAAACTTCGAAGAAAAGCGATGCGCTTATAGTAAGCTCTACTCGAGTAGGATTTTCCATAACGTAATCTTCTCTGTAAATAGGTAGTGCATATTCCCGTACTGTAGTCTTTATTGTCTTTTTTACTAAGTTTATATAATTCGAATATTTAAGTAAAGACGCATTGAATTTGAACAAACCTCTCCCTCTCGGCTGCCTTGCAATGTCTAATTTCACTGATATTATGGAGTGGTCTGACCTGTATCCTGGCTGGATTTCAGCCTTTTCGACATAACCCTTCAAACAACTGCTTATGAGGAACATGTCTAGTCTGGCCTGCTTAACCATAGGACTCCCTACGCGCCATGTATACCTTCTAACCTCAGGATTTCTTTCTCGATATATGTCTATCAGTCCGTTTTCAGACATCATTATTTCTACAGCCTCTCTTGCCCGGGTGTTATTTTCCCGCCTGTAGTTAAAATTGTCTATATTTTGATTTAGTGTTAAGTTGAAATCACCTGCAATTATAATTGGTATATCCTCTTCACCTATAATCCTGTTTATGTTCTTAGCCAAGGTTTCATAGAAATTAGAGTCATCAGAGTTGGGACCATATATATTTACCAGACAAAAATCTGTCGTATCATGTACTTTAGCCCTAGTAATGATAAAGTTTCCATCATCGTCTATACATGTATCCCTGAAGCTAATATCTATATTTTTGGTCAGTATTGCTACGCCCCTTGCATTGTTTGTATAAGGCGCTACTATGACATCCGTTCCCCATGCATTTCTGAAATAGGGAACTCCTATTTTCCTACAGTGAACATCCAGCAGCAAACAAATATTAAAATCCTGATTCCGTAAGTAACCAAATACATCCTTCCTTTTCTTGAAATCTCCTAAACCCCTACAGTTAAAAGATGCAAGTTTAATTTCACTCATAGTTGAGATTTAATCCTTGACTTTAGAATGGGAACATGACAATCAACTCCCCTATTTTTTTTTAACTGATCAACGTCTGATTGAACTCCTAACCTGGCAACCAACACAAACAGACACCCACACACTAGAAACGCGCACACTTACTCTCTAACAGGGACCTTGTATACAGTATTCATCATGTTACATATACATATACATTGGTACATATACATCAGCGCCAGACACGCCACTAGCTACACTCGAACATCATTGGCCGAGTAGAAGAGGATATAGCCGGCCGAGCTCTGCACGGCGTTGCTGTTTAGCGAGTACACCTCTTGGTCGTCGAACTTGTGCCAGCGCCCCGAGTTGACGCCGCTACAGAAGGTAGTGTAATGGCCGCTCTTTGTCTAGCCGAAGTGGTTCACCACGCCGTAGAGGTGGTACTTGTGGCAGTAATGCGCCTCCTTGCTGATGACGTAAGGTGACATGTCGAGGTTTTCCAGCGAGAATTGCACGTTGGACTGGTTTTTCCTCCAGAGGCCATCACTGTAAAACCTCTGAATGTGGATGATGAGCACTGGTGGCAGGTGCCAGATGTCCAGCCGCTTGGTGGCCTCCGTGCTGCTCTTGCACTTTGGACACGTCCAGCCGCTGATGGTGTCTCCGGCCAGGTACAGGTCGATGCACTCCTGCAGCGAACAGCAGCTCGACCTAGCAGGCATAGGTACCGAGAGGTGTGAAAACGTCTCGAACTTGGTCGAATGGTTGCCACAGTGCGAGCATCGCAACGTCGACTTGTACTGGCCCCAGAAAAGGCTCAGGATGAACGAGCGGTTGCTGCCCTTGAAGTCTTCCCATGCGACCTTGGCAGCGCGCGCGTCCGGCACACCGTCGTTCTCCTGCTCCTTGAGCGGCTGTTTGCAGTGCGCCTCATTCAAGTCATCGTGCAGGGAATCCAGCAGGAACATGAGGAACTCATGGGCATCCTGCTGTGTCGAGCCGCAGAAGCGCGCGTGGTGTCTGCCCATCACGTCCTTTAGGTCGTGCAGCGCCACTGACTTGTTTTGGCCACTCCAGAGGACTTTGATAGCCGTGGCCATCTCTTGCGCCACCATACCGCGCGAGGGCTCGCTATCGTAGTTGATGAACTCTCTCTGCACATACCAACAACTCGATTTCAACACATACAATACAGCTCGAGTAGCAAAACATCGTCATTGATAACCGATGTTCATGTATCATGATTAACTGCAACAAAAGGCCTGCATCTTTCTTATATCCATTTCTTTTTTGTTTATGTTTTATCTTTGTCCGTTTCACTTTTTCCACTCGTCTCATACCTATCATTAGCGATACGGAGTTACATGACATTTCGCATATGAGTCCGCACTCGCTCCATCCAATTACTGACCTGCAAATAATCATTTCAAGTACGTACGGATATCGCCTCTTCTCGTCCCATCCGCGTCGGCGTGCGCTCCGCCGCCGCGCCTTGGTCCCGGCGGAACACTAGAGGTGCGCCTCCCAACTCTACCCCTTCCGCGAGATCCACCAGGCACCGTTCCCACCTCCATGCGCGCTGCGCCAGCTGTCATCTCGCGCTCCGTGCGCCGCACCTCAGTCAGAGGCGAGTCCAGGTACACAGGGCGAGAGTCCAGGTACACAGTCCGGTCTCGACTGGCTGCCAGCCACCGCCGCCGCCGCCGCGCGCCGCAGCCGGTCCCCCGCGTCCGCGTCAGCTTCCCGCCGGTCCTCCGGTCGGCCGGCGCCAGGTCGTCCAGTCAGGGGCGGCCCCAGGCGAGGCGGACGGGCGGCCTGAGCCGACCGATCCAATCCGGGCTCGTCGGTACTCAGCCCAGCTCTAGACGCTGCTGTGCATCCTGACCGGACTTCCTCACTCACGCCACCGCCCTGCCGATCCGCCTGCAGGCCCGAACCAGGCCGCCCGGCCAGAGGCGGACCCAGCTGAGGAGCGCGAGTGACGTTCCGGCCCGGCTCCGGCCGGTCCCCACCCCGCGCCCCGGCAGGTGTCCGTGCCGGGCTCGCCTCCGCGCCCGCGCTCTCGCCGCGGGCCAGCGGGACAGCTTCTGCCGGTGTCACCATTGCCCGCTCGGGGTCACGTGGCCCCTGCATGTCAGGCGCAGGGGCGCCACCAGGTTACGCTGGTCGGGGAGGCTCCACCGAGACTGAATGAGCTACGCCAAATTGTTGCAGCATTTGCTCCGCCTACTCTCTACTTCTGACCCTGGTGAGTCGGTCATTCCTGCTCACAGCAAAAAAACACTTCTCCTCGCGTCAGCACAGGTGACAGCCTCCTCTCCCTTCGCTCGTGGAGGAGCAGGTTGAACACCTCCTGTCTCATTGGAGTCAAGTTTTCATTTATGCAAATGTTGTGACCCCTCAGTTTGAATTTGGCCCTGTACACTTGGTCTCTTAGCGAGCCCTGTTCATCCCCTGTGAATCTGACTAGCAAACGATTTCTCGGCAGACGCTTCACATAGACTATTTGTCCAGGCAGGACATCTAGCTCAAGCAGTCTGTTGATCAGAGCTGCGACTGCTGCTTCGAGCCTATCATCACTTTCAGGGATGTGCAGGTCTCGTCCCGCGAATATCAGTTGTGGTCTCCTCCTCAGCTTCTCGGCTTCCTCCCTCTCCTGCTCCAGTTGTGCAACTCTATATTTGATATTTTGCCAGTCATCATACATGTATTTCAGATCCTTTTCCAGAACATGCACCTTTTTTTGCCGTTGCTGTGATGGATTCGTACGCAAAATTTAGCGATTCTTCAATGCTACCTGTTCTTTGATCGAGCGCTCTTTTTATCTCCTTTACAGCCTCACCGGTTTTCTTTTCGATGAATGATTTCAGTTCCTCCACCGCTCCATCTTCCTTCTCATTCTCCTTCTCCGGTGTTCCCGACTCGTGGCGTCTCTTCCGCTGCTTTGTCATCTCACTGACAGGCGCGCCGTGGTTCACCGCTCACTGCTCTCGCGGACCCGCCCACGCGCACGTCCACCCTCCACGGCTGCCCGGCCGCGATTCTAAAACTGCGCTGGTTGACTTGCGTGTCAACTACGGTGGATCGGTAACAGGTGGCATGGGCGTCGGAAGCGGGGGGACGGGGGGGGGGACGCGTCCCCAACATTTTCGGATTTTAACATTATGTCTATGAGCGTTGCATGGAAAGAATTGACTTCAAAATGCCTTCGTCCTCCCAACTTTCGGAAGGTAGCAACGCCCTTGAGAGGTGAGTGCATATGACGGGCGGAAGTGCCGGACGCCCGGCGTGGAGGGACGTGATGATATAGACTCGGGCTGTTGCCCCGTGCCGGCTGAGCGCCGCTCTGGGAGTTAGACTGCGCCGCATAACACGACACCGCCCGGGGTCACGAGTCGGTACAAACAGGGAGTGGTGGCGTGCGGGCAGCCGGGAAGTGGACGAACTACGATAAATAAAACAATACCTGTGGGCGTGGAGTGGACGAGGCTGAGGCTGCAGTGCTTTGTCCTGCAAGCTTAAAATGTACACAAAATCCACACAAATGGAGTTAGCACTTGAAAGACCCCCTAAGGTTTTTGGAGGATGGCGGAAGAACGGTGCGCGCCGCCGTTCCCTTCCATTCCATTTCATCCGTGCAGCGCCGCCGGTTTTGGCACAGGTGTTCTGGCATCGATTACCCACAGTGTGTGAAATTCTTGACCTCTGGTCATTCCAGGTCAGGTCACCAGGCCAGGTCACGTAACCCCACCTCCAAAAACGTTTGCGGTCGTACCAAAGCCACAGTTTTTGGTCGATCAGTTTCAAACTTACATAATTTAATTAGGCCATAAGTACCTACAATTTTTTATCTCGGATTTCTATATCGGTGACCTAAGGCCATGTCGATCACGTGACCTCCCAATTATAAGTCGATGGGAAATATTTCAAATGCTTCCTATTCAGGGAATACGCATCAGATCAGGCCGTTCCGACTCTCTGATTGGTTGGTCGGCTGACATGTCACGTGACCGGTCGGACCGGACGGCGGGCGGCCGGGATCAGTTGGCAGAGCTAGCGCTGAACGCGTGCGAATTCGGAAATGTTCCGTCCGTTCTAAATTTGGAAATGTTCCGATTGTGAGATCGTAATTGTCTCCTTTAGTTCTTACTGTATAGATACGGAAGGAGGTAAGGGGGAACATAGGACTCACTATACGCTGAATACTTGACAGGGGCCCAGGGCACCTCATTTTTTTAAGGGGTCGCGATAAACCTGCTTCTGAGTTCTGATTTATTCCCTGAAAAGATAGAAATGGGTTACCCGGTCAACGGGTTAGCGGGTCAAGTTACCTCCCGAAAAATAGCAATGGGTTAACGGGCTAATGCTTCACGGGTTGACGGGCCAATATTAACAGGGCAGAGGGTCAAGTTATCTCTCGATCAATGTCTGGATTAGCGGGTCAACAAGTCAACCATACAGTAGTCTCCCTGTAATCGTTTTGTTAGTGTGGTCGTTAAGTGTGACGTTTATTTAAAAAGCACTTACTACAGTTATAAACCATTGAACTCCATTAAACTCGAAATAGAGTTTATAGTTTCGACTCGACTGGACCTATAAGCTTGATTTCGGGATGCCATATCGGACGGGTACCAGGACAGGCGCCATTCACACTGATTATTCGGCTACATTTGAAAGCGTAAATCACACGCCTATCATCTATAAACTTTAAAAATCGTTCAACCTGAATGACAGCGCTGTAAAGTGGCTTGTCTCGCACCTGTCCGATAGGTGCCAGAGGGTCATTGTCAAGGGGAAAACATCCGATTGGAAACTAGTCACATCCGGAGTGCTGGAGGACTCGATTTTGGCACCTCTTATATTTTATTTCTACAGTAACGATATCCAACGGTCCATCCAGTCAAATTGTCTATTGTACGCTGATGACGTCAAGATTGCCCGCAAAATAAAATTTCCGTCTGACGGAAAACTGATCCAGGAGGATTTGGATCGTGTTGGATCGTGCTCCACCGGATGGGGCCTAAAACTAAATCCATTCAAATGCAAATCGTTCACTACGACCCTCAGGCACGCACCAGTCCAGACCAGCTATTGGTACAGACCAGCTACAGACCAGCTATTGGTACGTCTCAGCTCCAGCACTCGGCGAGATTTTAGATTTGGGCTAGAGCCCTTCATGGGACACATTTTCAGCCCCAACCAATTCCAGCCCATTCAGCACAGACCCAAACCCGATCCCATCCAAATCCAAATCCGAATTCATAATTGATGGGGCTCCCATTCCCACCCGTTTCAGCATATTTCACTTTTTGTGGTGCTAAAAATGATATCGTCTGTCCCAAACCCGTTCCAACCAGTTACATTTCCAAAAATGGCCCCATTCCCACCCATTTTCATCCCGTTCCATGGGTTCCATGGAGATTCCCATTCCACGAAGGGCTATAATTTGGGCGTAACACTGGATACCAAATTTACTTTAATGGCTCACGCCCACGATGTTGTTAATCGAGCGAACCGATCACTGGGAATTCTGATTCGGTATTTCCAGACAGGTTCGACCAACAAATCAAGATTTTACCGCAAGCTCTGCATGCTGCCTACCTTTCCAGTGTACGCTCAATCCTGGAGTGTGCAAGTGTAATCTGGGCTGGTACGGCCTATTCCCACACGGTGCGGGTCGAACGGGTTCAGCACAAGTTCCTGTCCTGATGTGGCTGTCACATCACACCTGTTCCGGATCCGCGTCTTCCCTCCCTATCCTACCCGGACCTCTGCCGCCACTGCAAAGCTCTATCTCTCGCCGACCGGCCAGACCAGCACGATCTCCTCTGCTTCAGCAACATCCTATCCACCTAATTGGACACACCAGTTCTTCTTGGAATAAGTGGCGCATGTGCCCTCTGTTCTCTCTGCATGTGCTCACTCAATGACCCGCAACCGAAGCCTCTTCTATGAACCGCGGGCACGAGTTAGCACCGTGCAGCGTGGAATGTTTCGCTGTCTGCCCAAGGTCACCCAAAGCTTTCTTAAGACCCGCGAGTTGACCGCAGATGCAGGGCCTCCTGTAAGAGTTTTTGACTGGGGGAGGGAGGCACCCAAACATTTTTTCTCTCGATGATAGGCTTTGGACATCCACCTGCCAAATCTTGTTTTATTTTCGGGTTTCGCGTACGGCACATGAACTGTACTTGTCTGATGAATCACAAAAGTTGCATTTAATTGTATCTGTCACGCAGAAGCAGATGTGAAGAGAAGAACGGGCACCGAAGTGTTTGAAGCCTTAAAATACACGCCGAAGGCGCGCAAATTTGTCCTGTTCAAGTTCCAGATTTGTGTTTTCTGAATGTATGACTGATGCTATTCTACCTTTATCCTCAGCAAGTAATCTATGCTATTTATTATTTTGTTATTACTTCTCAGTAGGTATTTCATATTTGTATCTGTGAAGCTTTGAACTAAGTATTGCTATTGTCACTCATCATATAAAACAAGCGCGAAGTAGAGGATTTGTGATCAAGGTAAAGGTTAAGTAGGCGTACGCGCGTTTTTATGTACAGGTCCATTGCATTTTTATGAATATTTAACTGCCATTAATTTAATTAGTTAATTGAATATACATAGTTACGTCACCTAAATGAGAGTGATGATAAAGTGGTGATAATTAATTATAAAAGTATGCATGACGCAGCGTAGAGGTAATTGGAGTAATGCAACTGAGTGCAAGGAAACCAATCTTTAAGGAGGTAGGTACTCGAACTGACATAGCCCGCACTCTGCTGGCAGAATGTTTGAAGACCTCAACAACTATTTTTTTCTTCCGGAAATGACGAAAAAACGGTGGTGCGGGAGCCCCGCAATTATTGCTTCCACCTAATCACTGATATTTAGCGCAACCTCTCTGAAATTGTCCACCAAAGGTCATTTTAGGTCAAGGCTTCAGATCAAGAGGCAGGTAAACCCACGTTCGATTTTTTTAAGTGGCGTAAATTACATTGTTTGTCTCGTCGAGACGCGTTGCGCAATATGCAATATAACCCACTTGGGTTATCACATGACCTTGACCTGAAATCAAAGTTTTGATTGACCTTAAACCCGGTCATACTAGGTGTGCCTGAAAGCATCTTGATGAGAGAAACACGATGATGTTAAAACCAGTAAGGCGACGTAGCTGGCGATGAACGAGCGAGCGCGAAGGAAATGTATGGCGAATTTCAACTCCATCGGGCAAGTAGTTTCTGAGATACACAAAGGGTGCGCGCGTGCACACGTGAACAGGCACCCCACCCATGACCTGTGGGAAAGTGGCGGCTGAGAGGTCCCTAACCGCACACCAAATTTGAACACAATTGGCTCAGCCGTTCCTGAGATATATAATAGGGGTGTGCACGTGCGCACGTGCTGAGGACCCTATCCCTGACCTGTGGGAAGGCGGCGGCTGAGGGGTCCCTAACCACACACCAAATTTGAACACAATCGGCTCAGCCGTTGCAGAGTTTTTTTTTGCGAGAAAACACTTTTCAACACCCCTCACGCGGCACGCGCCACGCGGCACGCGCCACGCGCAGTGGTAGTCACCCACATGAGTCAGCACCGGTCTGAAACAGGGTAGGTTAGATGGGGCTGCTCAGCGAAGAAGTCCGCTTGTCAATCAAACGTGTGGTTGCAGATATATGAGCTTCTCCAAAGTGTCGTCACGGGTCGGGTCGGGCCGGGCCGCTCATATTCAGATTTTCCCATATACCACGGTAGGACGAGCGAGCGCGAAGCGCTCGCTCGTAATCATTGTCATCTTTATTATGTAAATAATTATTAACGAAAAAACTATTATTTAGCCAAAAGGCAGCATAACCTTTTGGTGACTTCCTAAAACTAAACTATTGGGGTGTTCGTAAATGGGGGACACTTTTCCAAGAGTTATCGATTGTTTTTCTGTTTATTTCCTGCGATCTTAGTTCCCGAAGCGATAACAAGCGCTGGGCAGAGTCTACAAGATGCCAAATTTTACCTTTGATGACTTCTGGGGACCTTAACTGCGACGCAGCACCATTTGTCGAGGGGGTGTTCGTTAGACCCCCATAGCAAGGCGTGGAAATCTCGAGGTCCTGCCGGGCTCGGGAAACTGGGTCAAGAGCTGGGGAAATAGTTGTAGCTATGGGTCTGAGACACACTGTCTCTTAGGCTCAAGCGGTTATATGCCGTCGGTCGAACATGGAAGTGATGGAAGAGCCGAAGGGGTAAGGGGAGCAGCTGTCCCTCTCAAGAAGTTCGAGAGGCAAACAATACGCTTTGCTCCCGTAAAAACTCAAGAGGGACCGTCTGAAAAACGAGTAAAAAAAACGATTGGAAGGGTCTCCATCAGACCTGACAAGGCTCCGCTCGGCCCGGCACAGTGCCCTCCCAGACCGACAGAGGGCCATCTCAGGCCTGTCATGTGCCATCTCAGACCTGCATAGGATATTCTCAGACCGGCCTAAGACCTCGTCAGACTGTTCGAGGGTCCACTCAGAGTGCAGCAGCTCCCTCTTCAGACTTAAGAGGGGTCCCTCTCAAATATGACCTGGGCTAATCTGAGCGACTGAGGGCCCTTTTAGATCGACCGAGCTGCTCTGATGGGCATAAATCCCTCTCAGAACTGGAAAATATCAACTCAGAACTACCTGGGGTATCTCAGACGACCAATAGATCCCTCCGGCCGCCTGGAGGGGTCCATAGTCCATACCCGCCTGAAAGGGTATAAAATACCCTCTCAGACCGACCGAGGGCCTTCTTAGGGCGGTTGCCTGTCCCCTCATACCGATCGAGGGCACCCCCAGGCTGACCGTGGACCCTTCAGACCAGCTTAAGATCCTATCAAGACCTGCCAGAGGCCTATTCAGGCCCAAAGCCCTCTAACCGGCTGAGGGCCACCTCAGGCCCTCAACCGGTCGTGACATACGAGAGTACTTCTTTGGTTTGGTTTCATTTGTGGACCAAGCACTACATTCTGTTGGAACCAAGGCAATAATTGGAACTCTCACCCTGTTCCGAGGGGTATGGGGGGGGGGGGGGTCGACTTTTCGGAGGCCCGTCGAAGGATTTGAACCCCGGTCCCTGACAAACTTATCCTTCCACTGTGCCGATTGCCACCAAATAGCACTTGTTCATTGTCCAGACACTGGTCAGAACGTCTTTTCTGTCCCGAAACTGAAGCGATACTTGTCATAAAATTATTTTCTGAGTTTTATTTACTTATTGTATCTCTCTCGTGATTAAATTTGCGTGTATTTAAGATTTTTGCCTTCATTTACTCCACGGCTGTCGTTTTTATATACATCCGATAACAAATAGGTGCCCCCCCAGTGACGAGATTTTGCTTCGACTGGGGGGGGCTGGCGGCTTCACTGGGAGGCCGCAGCCCCCCCCCCCCCCAGTCAGCATGTTAGAGGAGGCCCTGCGCAGATGTATTCGGGAACAACGCAAGCACGCACAGCAGGCATGTGATACGATACGTGGCAAGGTATCATACATAAGAATATTTAGCATCTTCTATGATTTTCCCGACATCATCCTCAATTGTTTATTTTATATTATTATGTTATGTGTATTTATATTTTGTGTATGTGTACTTATATTTTGTATGTGTATTTATATTTATTTATGTGTATTTGTATTTGTTTTATGTGTATTAATATTTTGATGTGTATTTATATTTGTTATGTGTATTTATATTTGTTTATGTGCATTTATATTTGTTGTATGTGTATTCATATTTTGTTGTATGTATTTATATTTTGTAGGTGTATTTATGTTTGTTATGTGTATTTATATTTTTATCGCATTCATATATGTATTTTATGTTTATTTTCACTTTTATTTCTACTTCTAATTTTGCCTGACGACTTCACCTGTCAGTGGGTGTCTCAGCCCGTTGGTGATACGTATGAATACATTAAATAAATAAATGAAATGTTGGTTGTCATACTAGCACACCATATGCAAGCACACGACAATACATGCATAGCTTACGTACCTCACGGTCGGTCTATAGCTTAGACATATAGCCGTTTACCTTGCTGTAATAAAACATTGCATCGGCGCCGTGGCTGGAGGTAGGATTTATCCTTTAATAATGACTTGAACACAATAGAGCGCGCCTAAGGAGGACATTCGGCTGTCGGACAGCGGTGACGAAGGGAGCGCGTGTCACGCCGGGACAATAAGGAGCCAACTGCCAGCGGGGTGGTCATGCAGGACCGGCTGTTTGTCCTGTCACCTGCAGCAGGGCGCGCCGCAACCGTCGACACGCGGCGTCATTATCCGCCGTGCGTCACATTTGTCACAGCACACGCAAGCGTCGCCTCATTTTTGGCGCTTATTTAGCGCGAGGTCGACCGAGGCTGTAAAATGGTGCACAATGGCATCGTTCTGCTGTGTCCTATGGCTGGTTAATAATGTGCACTGTTGTTCTATCTAATCAATAATGAGTGTAATCTGTCACACAGTGTCGGACGAGGGTATGGCGTGGGGTGTTCAACCATGCCCGATACTTCATCCTATCGTAAATAGAGAGCCGGTTTAAATGTTGAATATACTAGCCGTTTTCACGAAGAATTTATTTATTTATTTATTTCACCTCACGTCTCATCCACTATCGTGGCTTTTCATGAGAACAGGTCACACGATAAAACTGCACATATGGGTAAGAATAGCACTGCATCACACTAAACCAAACATTCCACAGACACACAAGACGGCCAAGTCGATCTAACGTCCCTGCAAACTTGTCAAGTGGTCCTTCAGCAATCGCTTAGATTCTTCACGCACAGCTGCGGGCAGTGCATTGTATGCAGTGGTGGCTCTGTACAAGAACTGTCGCCTACCGGTTTCAGTTTTGATTGACGGCAGTCGTAACAGCTGCTGTTCACTCGCTCGTGTACTCCTGTCATGGACCTGCCTGGTGGTCGTAATTGACTGGGCGGTTGTGACTGGTTCGCCAGTGGCCAGTGTTTGACGCAGCAGACAATTGCAGCGATACGTACATAAGTTGTGAGCGGAGAGCCAGCCTAACTGCGAAAGCACGTCACTGATGTGGTCATATTTTCGACGGCCGGATAGCACACGAGCACAGAAGTTCAGCACCTTCTGAATGCGGTACATTGATTGTTTAGAAGCACTGCCGTAAACGGGAAAACAATATCGTATGATGGAGAGAACTAATCCATTGATTACAGTGATGGCAGCATGACATCGTTCGGCAGGCTGTGCTTAACGTGATACAAACCGATTAACAGGCCGTTGCAACCAGGAGCGTAGGAATTATATTCAAGTTGAGGGAGGGGCGGAGGCATTCTGAAGTCGATTCTTTCCATGCAACGCCCATAGGCGTAATGCTAAAATCCAAAATGTGGGGGGGGGGGGGGGGGGGGGGCGGCTGTCCCCTTGCCCCCCCTGTTCCTACGCCTATGGTTGCAACGATGGACAATCTCGTCAACATGCGGCTCAAACGAGAGGTGTCTGTCGAAAAGTACGCCCAGGTTTTTGGCTGTCTCAGACTCGACAATGCGCGCGCCGCCAACGTGGAGCGTGACGCGGGGCAGATCGCGAAGCATTTGACGGGTGCCAATCACGAACAGTTTTTCAGCATTAATTTTCATGAGGTTTTGGCTAAACCAACCGAACAGGTCCCTTAGGGTACTCTCCATGCGGCTGACAAGCTGATCCAGATCTGCTTTGCGACCGGCTACCAACACCTGAGTGTCGTCTGCGTACTGAGTTATCAGGACGTCATTCTCAGTGTACAGGCACATGTCATTTGCGAAAATTGTGAACATTAAGGGTCCTAGGGCGGTACCCTGATATACCCCAATCGGATTTGGCTGTTTTTTCGGAGAGCTGTGGGCCATTCTTTAGCGTGTTGAGGCGAACTTGTTGGTGGTGGTCTCGAAAATAGCTTACAACCCAGTCAGTGTGGCCACCGTACAGAGCAAGCTTTTCAATGGGCTTTTCATGGCTGACGACATCAAACCCTTTGCTTACGTCAAGCAGGATGAACAGCGCTATTTTACCGGCATCCATGGCGCTCAGGATGTGATCGGTCACATTGAGCAGTGCGGTCTCGGTCGCGTGCCGTCGGCGGAACCCATGCTGAGAATCACTGAACAGGTGATTGGTGGAAAAGTACGAGAAAAACTGCTGATGTACGACACGTTCGACAATTTTAGCGAGACATGGGACAATTGAAATCGGTCTGAAACTGGACAGATCGCTGAGTGCGCCGGAAGATTTGTAAATGGGATGGATAATCGACAATTTCCATGACACAGGCACAATCCCCGTGACCAGGCTCGTGTTCACGATGGACAGAATCGCGTGGCCAGCTGCGGAAAAACACTGCTTCACAAAACGCATAGAGAGTTCATCGGCTCCAAATGGACTGCTGCCGTTCATATCGCTCAGTGTACGGTGGGGCTCGGCTCTAGGTTCACCGGCTGCACCTGGAACTGACAGGTCACCACGCGCGGCAGCCTGACAGGCATGTCAGCGGTGGGGTTGGCTCGTCTCGACTCAGCGACCGCGGCAGCCGTACGCACCCCTATACCAACAAAGAGCTGGTTTAACATGTAGGGGTCCATATCTGGTAGGCTGCTGCTTGTCTTTTTGGCAGCAATGATGGACCGCATGCACTGGTACATTCGGCCGCGTCCAGCTTCATGTATCTGTCGGGAGATGTCGAGTCGGCTATCCCGGAGTACGGCAGCTTTGTTTGACAGATCGGGTCAGTTCCGAATAGCGCTGCACGTCTCCGTCCCGTTTTGCCGCCCTTCTCTTGGACATGAGGATCTTGGTGGCGTCAGTGATAGGTGGCGCTCTTGGATGTCGGATTTCCATGCGCCAGACAGGTGCATGCTGATCCAGCAACTGCGTCATCTGGTGTAAACAGAAGCTGGTCTGCTGTTCCGGGTCGTATGAACGCAACACTGGCATCCAGTCCACGCTCCGCAGCTGCTCGATCACGGCCTCATAGTCGATGTTCCGCCAGCCGCGGCCGCGGCGTACTAGTGGCGGCGGTCGCACCCGGCGGAAGTGCAGCAGCGCGCGAGTGAAGCAGTGAGGGCTGAAGTCGCACGGCCTCACTCCAGTCCGTATCGCAGCTTCAGGCGAGTTAGTGATTATCAGGTCGAGGATGGACCCTGAGCGGGGAAAGGTGGTCTCCCTTATCAGCTGGTGCAGCTGGTACCTCCGCAGCAGGTCAGCCAATCGCTCCCCGGAGATGCTGCCGTCAGTCCGTCTCTGGTCACAGTTCAGATCGCCCGCCAACACCATAAGTCCAATGTGCCCGGCAAGCATACTCTGCATCTGTGTATGCTTCTAGGTCGTCGAGGTCTGCCAGCAGCTGGACAGCGGTGGCTGTTGGCGGCCGGTACAGGGAGCACAGCAGCACTCCCAGGTAGTTGCTGACCTGCATCTTAACCCAGAGCGACTCCAGCTTCGGTGTGGGGTGTGTGGTACCTCGCGATGCGATTTTGCACTCGAAACTGTCCCGCACTAGTATGTCCACACCACCATAGCCGCGCCCGTCCCTGCGATCAGAACAGTACAGCTGGAATCCCGGTACGGTTACCTGGCGCTGCGGCACGCGCCGCCTGAGCCATGTCTCCGAGAGGATCAACACATCAGTGTTGGCGGCAGAAATGTCCTGTCGAAGCAGCTGAAGCTTCGGTAGCAACGACTGCACATTCAGTTGGGTAAGCAGAAACTGATTACGCCGGTCGGTACCGCCCCTCCAGCGATCACCGCCTCTGCATCCACGCCTCCGACCACGGCGGCCCGATGCACCTCGGCCGGCAGCGGGCGGTCGGGCGGGGGCGTCCGCGCTGGGCTAAGTAGCCGACCCCGCCGCCACCGGGTCGGCAGCTCCAGCGGCTCCCAAACCAGAGGGCTGATCAGCTGGGACCGCCGAGTTGGGAGCCACTGGTGCGGCACAGTCCACGCTCCTTCCGTGGTATATGGGACAAATCTGAATATGAGCGGCCCGGCCCGGCACGACCCGGCCCGTGGCGACGCTGTTGAGAAGCTAATATCTCTGCAACCGCACGTCCGATTGACAAGCGGGTCTCTTTGCTGAGCAGCCCCATCCAGCATAACCTGTCTGAGACCGGTGCCGACTAGTGATGTTGTAACGCTGGTTACATTTATTCGTGCTGGAACTACGGCTAAATGTTCCACTTCTCAGCACCTGAGCACGGGCGGACCCGGCCACGTTAGCACGAGTACCGTCGGCCATGTTTCAGGAAGCGAAATCACTAGCCGGCCAGCCCCGCCGCCCAACAGTAGAGTAAGCACACCAGCGGGCCATTTTCACACATGCCACTTCGCACCGCTTCACCTCTTAACACCACTGCCGGAAAAGCCAGTGCCCGGCGGTCGGGACTGCGGGGCGATGGCCTCTGAACTCTTGGAATGCCGGCCAGCTGAAGACGGTGACAGCCCGCGAGCAGACCGGGAGAGACCACCCAGGACCCCAGACAGGGGAGGGGTACCCGCCGGAGGGCGGCCGACGCAGGCGGAAGTAACAGCGAGTACAGAACCGAAGGTAGCAGAGAGGGCAGTCGCACCAGCAGGAGGGCTAGCGGAGGCCACTCCGTAAGGAGGGCCAGGAGCAGTCGCGCCATCAGGAGGGCCAGGAGAGTCGCGCCGTCAGGAGGGCCAGGATCAGTCGCGCCGTCAGAAGGGGCAGGGGATTCGCGCCGTCAAGAGGGACAGGAGCAGTCGCGCCATCAGGAGGGCCAGGAGAGTCGCGCCGTCAGGAAGGCCAGGAGCAGTCGCACCGTCAGGAGGGCCAGGAGCAGTCGCGCCGTTAGGAGGGACAGGGGAGTCGCGCCATCAGGAGGGACAGGAGCAGTCGCACCGTCAGGAGGGCCAGGGGCAGTCGCACCGTCAGGAGGTCCAGAGGCAGTCGCGCCGTCAGGAGGGCCAGGAGCAGTTGCGCCATCAGGAGGGCCAGGAGAGTCCGTCAGGAGGGCCAGGAGCAGTCGCGCCGTCAGGAGGGCCAGGGGAGTCGCGCCGTCAGGAGGGACAGGAGCAGTCGCACCGTCAGGAGGGCCAGGGGCAGTCGCGCCGTCAGAAGGGCCAGGAGAGTCGCGCCGTCAGGAGGGCCAGGAGAAGTCGCACCATCAGGAGCGCCAAGACAGTCGCGCCGTCAGAAGGGTCAGGAGAATCGCGCCGTCAGGAGGGACAGGAGCAGTCACGCCGTCAGGAGGGCCAGGAGCAGTCACGCCGTCAGGAGGGCCAGGAGAGTCGCGCCGTCAGGAGGGCCAGGAGCAGTCGCGCCATCAGGAGGGCCAAGACAGTCGCGCCGTCAGGCGGGCCAGGAGCAGTCACGCCGTCAGGAGGGCCAGGAGAGTCGCGCCGTCAGGAGGGCCAGGACAGTCGCGCCGTCAGAAGGGTCAGGAGAGTCGCGCCGTCAGGAGGACCAGGACAACATGGCCGGGAGGATCCAGTAAGGAAGTGGTGCTGGAAATGCGGGCCGGGGAGATGGGCCGGGCTCGTTAAGAATGCAGTGGTGTCCGCCCATTTAAACTGATGGAGCGGGCGAGTGACAGAGTGAACGTGGAAACAGACGCTACGATTCGGAGCGGCGATTATCAACGCACCACTCGGGTTGCACCTGTCATCTGTCACAGTAAGGCCGCTGCTCATTTCCCCGCCCGCACAATATCAAAATATCCACGGTCTGTCACCCTGCGTCGTACCCTACGGTCGTGTGGTCCAATAGGCGATCTGAGGCAGTGAGGGATCTCGGGCGGGAGGGACGGAAGGGGGCAGCCGGCCGGGATCTAATGACCCAGGGAAGGGATCTTTACCATGAGGAGGGGAGGGTGAAGTGTGGATTTTCAGGAGGGCCGGGGACGGAGGTGTTATGGACTGGTTGGTGGTGTGACGGATCAGCGGAGGGGCGGGGAAAATATGTGTCACGGGAGGGACATAAAGACTATTGCGGCGTGTGACGTAGCTATCAATATGACATGTAACCGCACATGTGGGGGTATAATAAAGATGAAGGATCGCAGAGATGGAGGATATTATTAACTGAACGGAGTGATGATCGAGAAGCCGCGAGGCGGGATGAATTTCGGACGGATCTGACGCACCGGAGGCGCCGGCTCAACGGAACGTATTCCGTTGCACGTAAATTAACGCTGCCTCATTATTTACATAATAATTGCCTTTTTTAGTTCATAGAACAAAAATACGAAAATCATCCCCAGCGTGAAATAAGCAAATCGTTCTTCATCCGTCAGTTGCAATTCATCATGAACAAAATATATCTTCCTGTCGCACCATGTCATAAATATTCATCCGCATGCACTGCAAATTAAGTCAAAGTTTTAGGTGAACCTTGGTGTTAATTATTTTCGTTGAATGTATACGAACCGATTGTCAAGCTCATTTGTCAGTCAACACGTTTGATTTGAGAGTAGCTGCTAGCAGGCTATCGGCATGTTCAAATTTTACTGTATATGATAGTAAGCCGTGCTAAAAACCTTTACAAGCATTTAAATCATAAACTTAACTGCAACTGAACTTTCCTAAAGAGATATATCATTTTATCCACTTAAATATATTGCTCACGGTGATCTATTGGCACTGGTTTCGCAGAGGAGTATCGTGTTATTTAAGTATGTCAGGGCGTTGACATCACAGCAATGGCCGCTGTGATGTGACGCGTCTCCGTACCCGGCCCTCCGAGGCCAGGCACGTAGGGAATGACCCGCTCACGGCGGCTGCGAAGGCGGCTGCGAAGGGTCCAGCGGCTAAATGACACCAGCTGGTATAGCGCGGCGGACGGAGGGGAGGAGAACCGGGCCCGGACGCATAAATACTGTGTGACACGGACGATGAAGTTGTAGTATGTTTCGAAGAGTTAAAGATGTTTTCAGTTACGGAGAATTATACGCGGAATTATTGAATATGGATATAGATATGACGGACCAGCCAATGGCCCTAACATGAGTTTACCTGGGATAACACTAGCGACGTACATACATACACACGCACGCACGCACGCAAGCACACGCACACGCACACGCACACGCACACGCACACGCACACGCACACGCACACGCACACGCACACGCACACGCACACGCACACGCACACGCACACGCACACGCACACGCACACGCACACGCACACGCACACGCACACGCACACGCACACGCACACGCACACGCACACGCACACGCACACGCACACGCACACGCACACGCACACGCACACGCACACGCACACGCACACGCACACGCACACGCACACGCACACGCACACGCACACGCACACGCACACGCACACGCACACGCACACGCACACGCACACGCACACGCACACGCACACGCACACGCACACGCACACGCACACGCACACGCACACGCACACGCACACGCACACGCACACGCACACGCACACACACACACACACACACACACACACACACACACACACACACACACACACACACACACACACACACACACACACACACACACACACACACACACACACACACACACACACACACACACACACACACACACACACACACACACACACACACACACACACACACACACACACACACACACACACACACACACACACACACACACACACACACACACACACACACACACACACACACACACACACACACACACACACACACACACACACACACACACACACACACACACACACACACACACACACACACACACACACACACACACACACACACACACACACACACACACACACACACACACACACACACACACACACACACACACACACACACACACACACACACACACACACACACACACACACACACACACACACACACACACACACACACACACACACACACACACACACACACACACACACACACACACACACACACACACACACACACACACACACACACACACACACACACACACACACACACACACACACACACACACACACACACACACACACACACACACACACACACACACACACACACACACACACACACACACACACACACACACACACACACACACACACACACACACACACACACACACACACACACACACACACACACACACACACACACACACACACACACACACACACACACACACACACACACACACACACACACACACACACACACACACACACACACACACACACACACACACACACACACACACACACATACACACATACACACATCGAACGGTTATGTGTATGCACACCGGTGGGCACAAGTATGCCTATGCACGCATGAAGGCGCATAACGCACACCCGTTCATGCATACAAACATACACTCGATTGCGTACATACTCACGCGTATACATGCAGGTGGGCGTGTGATTTCCAAAGTCGAAATCCGATGACGTTGAACATGCGAGAGAGATTGGAGAATCAAGGAATTACAAGCTTCGATGAGAACCATTTAATCCTAGCCGGGAAATGAGGTTGGTATGTGCTACACCCCTGTGTGTATTTGGACTCTGCTGATAACGGCTGGTTCGCTGACGGGTTTGGGTAATCATCTAACGAGGGAGGTATGCGGGATATAAATGTCGGGCGCCCAGGAGGGACAAAGTAAGTTGTTTTGATAATGGAATCGTTCCCGAGCCATGACGTTTAACCAGGAACTAACGCCGTAAGACGCCAGATGCTGTGGTGGCCAGTGGGGCTATCGAGCGGGTGAGTCGAGCGATGCAGTGCCGCTGAGGTGCGTTGGGCGAGGAATTTTGCCGCCGGAGTGGAGATCGGTGGTTGAGATGTGGGAAGCTGGTGATGAGTGGGTGAGAGAATGCCGCCCAAGAGGAGAAGATATATGTCCATCGAGGGGGACCTGTGATGTACGCCGAACGATCAGGCCATGGCGCTTTGTATCGCAACGTGCAGCTCTTGTTCTTCCGACTTTCGGACGAAATTCTAGGTTTTAGGTCCATCGCGAAGCTACCCAGGTGGTGCCGGCCAACCGGGTGGCGCTAACTCGAACGAGATCGCGACGTGCAATGATGTCGCAGAGGCACCATGACGTGCGGAAAGGTTAGGAAAAGTGGCGACGTGACGAGGGGTAAAGGCCGCCGCGTGACTGAACAGGTCCAACGCGCTGGCCAGGTGATTGCAATAAGTCAGCAAGCAAATGCAGCTGCAACTTAGCCAGGTAGCTCTGAACCGCACGACCGCGGAATTTTAATAGGTTGTGGAAACGGGTTGAGAAGAAGCGATTAAGCGGCGCAGTAAGACGAGATATCCTGGGGTAAGGAAGCGGAGCCGCAGACCATGGAGGGGGGAGCGGCGGCCGAAACTACATCACATGGCGGGACGGCAAAGGAGGGAGTTATCGGGAGGCTTAGAGGAAAAAGGGGGAACCCCACCCGGTCAAGGTCTCTCACCCGTAAATTAATAGCACCATTGGAGGGCAGTAGACGGAAGAGGCAGATACCGGGGCGTCAACCCGTGCATTTGGATTAGTGTTTGAAGGGAGGATAAATGGGAGCGAGAATCAATGACGGTATGCCAGAATAATCGATTAAGTTAAAGACCTGTGGGAGAATTGACGCTCAGCGATTAATTATAGGTGAGGAACCTGTTAAGATCGGGGAGATAGTAGTGGGATTGTATTTGTTGGGGTTGGGACCAGGATGATTTTGGGAGCGGATCATGGGAACCGATATGGGGAAGGGACGCCGCGACGGATCATCTGTCGGGACATACTCCGGTAGGCTCTGTCGTGGGAGACCCTGTCCTAATATCCACCCATTACCGAACTCCACATAACATCTTGATATACCTTGTATCCGAGCAGTGAGAGGCCTATATGTTGACTGACGAATGGCCAGCCTCATCAAAAATATTATGTACGAGGCCGGGCAGCGCTATTGCAACTGTTTGAAATTCATATACATTCGCGGGTATTCTGAAAAACCACAAGAAATAGCGGATCGTCGCTGCCGTAAATCGATCCGGGAGGTCAAGAAACCCCGCACGCAAATTTTCGAAATGTTACAAATTGTTGCAAAAGGTTGCAATACACTCTAAATATTGCAAATGAAGTGTTAGAGCCCTGATTCTAACTTCATTGCAATCAGCGGCCCAAACGGGTCCAGAATATATTTTTTTAACAGAAAATGGGAATTTTTGATTTTTTTTTGCAATTTTTGAACACAAATGTTCGCGGGATTCCAAGAAACTTGATAGTTCAGACGCGACAAGAAATAGCGGATCGCTAATACCACAGATTGATTCGCCGGTTCAAGAAATGCAGAATTTTTAAAATGTTGCAAATTGTTGCGGAGTGTTGCAAGACGCTGTAATCGTTGCCGATGAAGTCGTAGAGCCCTAATTCCACCACTATTGAGATCAGTGGCCCAAAATCAGTCCGAAGGAAAAATACGAAGAAAAGTGAAAATTTTGATGTTTTTAATGATTGATTTTGTTCCATGTTGCAAAGCCCGACTGGACGCTACAATGTTAATCGGTAACCAAAATGTTAATATACCCCAAAAATACCGATACCTGTCTTACGAAGTTAGTCGGTACAAGTTCACTTTTCTTGTATCGTTCGAATTTCTGACGATCAATCGGGCTTTGCAACATTGCATCATTTCAAAAGTTGCAAAAAAATCAAAAAAATCCCATTTTCTGTTAAAAACTTTCTTCTGGACCCGTTTGGGCCGCTGATTTCAATGACGATAGAATCAGCGCTCTAGGAGCTCATTTGCAGTATTTAGAGCGTATTACAACATTTTGCAACAATTTGCAACGTTTCGAAAATTTGCGTGCGGGGGTTTCTTGACCTCCCGGATCGATTTACGGCAGCGACGATCCGCTATTTCTTGTGGTTTTTCAGAATAGCCGCGAATGTATGTGAATTTCAAACAGTTGCAATAGCGCTGCCCTGCCTCGTACATAATATTTTTGATGAGGCTGGCCATTCGTCAGTCAACATATAGGCTTCTCACTGCTCGGATATAAGGTATATCAAGATGGTATGTGGAGTTCGGTAATTGGGGGATATTAGGACAGGGTCTCTCACGACAGAGCCTACCGGAGTATGTCCCGACAGATGATCCGTCGCGGCGTCCCTTCCACATATCGGTTCCCATGATCCGCCTCCAAAATCATCCTGGTCCCAACCCCAACAAATACATTCCCACCACTATCTCCCCGATCTTAACAGGTTCCTCACCTATAATTTATCGCTGAGTGTCAATTCTCCCACTGGTCCTTAACTTAATCAATTATTATGGCATACAGTAATTGATTCTCGCTCCCATTTATCCTCCCTTCAAACACTAATCCAAATGCATGTGTTGACGCCCCGGTATCTCCCTCTTCCGTCTACTGCCCTCCAGTGGTGCTATTAATTACGGGTGAGAGACCTTGACCGGGTGGGGTTCCCCGCTTTTTCCTCTAATCCTCCCGATCATTTCCTCCTTTGCCGTCCCGCCATGTGATGTAGTTTCGGCCGCCGCTCCCCCTACATGGTACACGGCTCCGCTCTCTTACCCCAGAACATCTCGTCTTACTGCGCCGCTTAATCGCTTCTTCTCAACCACTTTCCACAACCTATTAAAATTCCGCGGTCGCGCGGCTCAGAGCTACTTGGCTAAGTTGCAGCTGCATTCGCTTGCTGACTTATTGCAATCACCTGGCCTTTACCCCTCGCCACGTCGCCACTGATCTTATCCTTTCCACACGTCACATTTGTAGTCTTATGTCCATCATGGAATTCCCCAGGTCGTACCGGGCGACCGGGGAATGATGTCGCCAAGGGTCGGGAAGACAAGTGTGGCATATTGCGGCACAAACAACATAAGATCTGTCAACCGGCATACCTCGCAAGCCCTCCTTGATGGACTTAACTTCGCTCAGCTCACTCGCTCTCGGCCCTTCCTGGCCCCTCTAATCACCTCATTCGACCCGCACCACTGCCTAATAAAACTCCGAGGTCGCGCCGCTCAGAGCTACTTGCCTAAATTGCGGCCGCTTGCGCGTGTCGTCTTATTGCAATCACCTGGTCGAGGGCGATGGACTTATTCAGTCGCACGGAGGTAATCACCCCTCACCGCACCGCCACTGATCCTAACGTCTCCGCACGTCGCGATCTCGTTCGAGTTAGCGCCACCCGGTTGGCCGGCACCACCTGGGTAGCTCCGCGATGGACCTAAAACCTATAATTTCGTCCGAAAGTCGGGAGAACAAGAGATGCACGTTGCGATACAAAGCCCCATGGCCTGATCGTTCGGCGTACATCACAGGTCCCCCTCGATGGACATAGATCTTCTCCTCTTGGGCGGCATCCCCTTACCCACTCATCACCAGCTTCCCACATCTCAACCACCGATCTCCACTCCGGCGGCACAATTCCTCGCCCAACGCACCTCAGCGGTGCTGCATCACCCGACTCACCCGCTCGATAGCCCCAATGGCCACCACAGCATCTATCGTCTTATGGCGTTTGTTCCTGGTTAAACGTCATGGCTCGGAAACGATTCCATTATCAAAACAACTTACTTTGTCCCTCCTGGGTGCCCGACATTAATATCCCGCATACCTCCCTCGTTAGATGATTACCCAAACCCGTCAGCGAACCAGCCGTTATCAGCAGAGTCCAAATACACACAGGGGTGTAGCACATACCAACCTCATTTCCCGGCTAGGATTAATTCGTCCTCATGGAAGCTTGTCATTCCTTGATTCTCCGATATCTCTCGCATGTTCGACGTCAGCGGGTTTCGACTTTGGAAATCACACGCCCACCTGCATGTATACGCGTGAGTATGTACGCATGCGAGTGTATGTTTGTATACATGAACGGGTGAGCGTCATACGCCTTCATGCGTGCATAGACATACTTGTGCCCACCGGTGTGCATACGCACACCTGTTGGATTTCCAATTGAAAATAATACCGACACTCGTCTTCAAAAGGCACACCTTTTGATGGGTGGCTCGTACCGGTAGCTACAATATTCTCCGCAATAGAAGCACGTTCACCTGTAACTGCGATACATTAGAGATAAATTCTTCATGTTGTTACATTTTTAAGTAATTACCTCTGTCAATTGTGAACCGATTTCGAATTGAACATTACCAATAGATGCTTCGTAATAAGTCACATTTGTTGATTATAGCTGGTTGGCGTTCATGCAATATATCGATTAAATTTTCACAAAGTTTGTTTTTCGTTTACGATGAATTGACGCTTAGCTCAACATATTATTGGCTATAACTTTGTCAATTTGCATTGGATGTCCAATTGAAAACAATGAAAATTGACAAAGTTATGGTCAATAATATTTATAGCTCATCACAAACTTGCCGCAAGAGAGCGTAATTCAAGAACAAACATTTGCACCATTTAATCGATATATTGCAGGTACCACGACCAGCCACCCATCAAAACATGCGAATTTTCACGAAGCCCCTTTTGGTAGTTTTTAATTGGAAATCGGTTAAAAATGAACAAACTTATTTATTCAAAACCTGCATTGACGTGTATAATAGGGGCATACATTCTGGATGCTTCTCCTCAGGGGCCAGGGGGTGGCCGCAGCGGTCGCCCCCCCCCCCCCCCCCCTCCCCGCCAGAAGGGCGCCCCACGGGCTGTCCGTCGCCGGGCGCCGTCAGGCGCCCGGCGATAGATTAACTTCATTCCCTGCGGGCAGATTCTGCCCCCCTTAGTTTTTCACTTGCCGCTTCTAAACCGTTAGGCCTAGCGTGTTGAAACTTTGTGGCTATTCACAACTTTGAATGGCACGTACTGTGTCAAAATTTTGAAAAAATCAGTACGGCAGAAGCGGTGCCAGGATCCTGTTTTGGGGAGGTGCAATATCGCAATATGAATGCGTCAGAAACGATTCCAATGCAATATACATCATATATACTGGGATTGTACATATTTTGTGGGCAGAGGCGCACTCAGGTACACAACATGGAAGGCGATACCCTCCCTCAAATTAGGTCCAACTTCAAATTAGTAAGATGATCAAAGCGTTACGCGCATGGTGCCCCCACGTTGTTTTCCTGGATCCGCCTATGCGCAATATATTAAATTTAACAAATTACAGCATATAATGCCGACATGTGACGTTCATGTCGTCCCAAATAATCACGTGTGTCGTCGGATGCAGATACAAAATGTTGCCCCTAGGTATTTGGGCAGCGATCACGATAAATCAATTTACAATAAAAGTGACGCATAGCTTGCTCAGGCGTGCTAAACGTCGTCAAATTCACTACTATAGCACTTAATTATTGCTTAGTATTCATGTGATTGGTAGGGTTGTCACAATACTTGACAACATCCATTTTTTTACTTCCGGAATTTTAAAATAGAATGATATGGTCAGAAAATGTCTATTTATTTATCTTCACTACTATATTTTCCATTGGACAAGCTTCAATCATGAAGTGGGATTTTTATTTTTCTACGGGATACTTATTGTGCCTGTTGATAGTAGCTTCAGATAAGTAAAAGCCGGAGTCGATACCGGAGTCGGAGTTACGTGAAACCCGATTGACTCCACAGCCCTGACATTTGAGTGCATGGATCATATTTCCATCCTTAGCCTTGCAGCGAGTCTATAATAACCCAAAGTGGTCTGTCTCAATTCTCAAAGGTATAATCTATTTGGTGAAATAGCGAAAGTCAGATTTCAAGCAAAGATTCCGGCCAAGATTAGGTTAGAATGGTCAGTATTAGCAAGAGATATACAAAAAGGTCCGGTCAAATCGAGCCAAAGTTTTAAACAGATTTATCTAAATAAAAAAATGCACGTTTCCAGATCCGTTTTGTGTCCGAAAACGGCGTAGTGGTGATAGGTATTTATTTATCTGTATCTGGTCATTCGAGGTCAAAAACGTAAAATCAAACATGAAATTAGGAGTTGGCATCGCTCATAAAAGGCTCTCTTATGCATGCTTTGTTCGTTTAACCCTCACCAGTGAAGGGGGAGGGGGTATGCCACCCCCCCTCGGTTTTTCGGGAATAACTCGGGTAGTTATCAACCGATTGCGATGAAACTTTAAGTACCCTTTTCTTTTCAACTTTTCAACAATTTGACATATACTCGAAAAATTTGTAACTTTTACTTCCCATGACCCGTGACCTACGACCTAAAAAAATAATAAATACAATCATTATTGATCAAAAATGGCTTTATTGATCTAAGGATTAATTTATATGAGGAAGTAAGCCGCGCTCAGGACGACCTTTTGGACTCCCTTTTGGCGGGTTCGAGAAAGGAGATCATGAACAATGCAATAGGTCAGTAAAACGTCTTTGCCACACCGCGCCCGCTCGGTCCTCGTTCAAAAAGGTGTTTTACTGGTATACATTAATGCTTACATCAATAAAGCCATTTGTTATCAAGTTTGTTTTTGTTCATTTCGACGTTTCCGTGTCCCATTCGCTGTGGTACCACCCCTATCAGAACTCACTATACACAGAACGTATACCAAGAACAAAATTGCTTTGATGGTCCTATCCAATGGTGAAAACCTGATCTGAATCGGAGCAGTGGTTGCAAAGCTATTAGTTTCCGAAAAACGTATGTACGGCCGGTTCGGGCCGGGTCGGCCCGAACGAGAAAACCTCACGGGCGCTTCGCGCCCACTCGGTAATTAGACTCTGCAATCATGTGTGCGAGTTCGTTTTCGTCTAAAAACTAAAAGAATCTTATGTAAACACCATCTCTCCCAGAAACGTTTATGCTCGAGTTGAAAAAATAAGTTTAGAGTCTAAGCTTGGTGAAGAGAGCTTAGTCTGGGGCTGGAATGAGCGGTCGGGTCCATTATACCATTACCATCAGAATAAATCGGCCAATGACATAACTCTGTTCAATTTCAGTTTTCACGACACTTGAAAAGACGTCATATTTTTGGCGGGCAGGACCGTTTACATTAACCACTCGCCGGTTGACGAATGACCAAGCGTAGCAAGACTGCCCAGTGGTATTTGCGAATACCCTGCCCCTCTCCCCCCCCAGTTTGCACACATGTTACCGCAAAAAAAAAATGATGATGCAGTTCATTGAGCAAAGTTGTGTAATGTAATAATTTATACCAAGTAAATGAATACGATAAACTGCAATAATGTATAAGTTGTCGCTGCTACAGAAACATAAACTGTCGCGTAAAAACATCCAATTCACGAATTTAAACGAACATTTCTGGCGTTTTATGGTAAAACCGTGCACACACCAATCCCAGTAAAATGGTGTCTCACCAGCCTGTAATCTGTTGATATAAATCGTCTCTGAAGATATCCTCCTGCACTCTGCATATGGTGACTGCGAAGGTCTGCGGAGCCGAATCGTCCACTTCAAATGACTTCACCGTCTCTTGGCTCACAAACTTGGTCACGCTGATACTGCTCTGCGGGAAAAGGAATATAATAGGCATCACTTGAAAATGGCATTCATTGTCACCGATTTCCTGAATTGCGCTCCATTAGGGAATATAAGTTTGAAGCTGTTGCCCAAGGATAATGGCAAAAGTGTGGCCACTTTGTATTGGGTTGTTGAATATTTGACATGCCTTAGGTATATTCGCAGTATATTTGCAACATACCATTGATTGCGTTTGAAGCAGATTTATCAGGCAACCTCAAGAGGACGTGGGTTTATAAATGGTCAGAAGCAGAGCTTCGAGACAAATACAAAAGATATAACCCATAAGAACTGTCAATTCGGATTTTCAATATGGGTGTTTGGTAAAAGGAAAAGTGAGAACTTTGGGAATTTTTGTTCAACATTTAAATGCAAGAAGCCAGCCATGTGAGAATGAGGCGATGAAAAAAGACACTCGTCAGCATAAGGGAGGCGGTGAAGAAATATACTCAACGATACAGGAAAAGTGCCGCGGCAGATCACTCACCAGCGGTAGGAAGTGACAAGACAGATCAGTCACCAGCAGAAGGACGTGACGCGACAGATCACTCACCAGCGAAAGGAAGTTAGGAGACAGATCACTCACCAGCGGAAGGAAGTGACGCGACAGATCACTTACCAGCGGAAGGAAGTGACGCGACAGATCACTCACCAGCAGAAGGAAGTGACGCGACAGATAAATCAACAGCGGAAGGAAGTTAGGAGACAGATCACTCACCAGCGGAAGGAAGTTAGGAGACAGATCACTCACCAGCGGAAGGAAGTTAGGAGACAGATCACTCACCAGCGGAAGGAAGTTGTTAGGAGACAGATCACTCACCAGCGGAAGGAAGTGACGAGACAGATCACTCACCAGCGAAAGGAAGTTAGGAGACAGATCACTCACCAGCGGAAGGAAGTTAGGAGACAGATCACTCACCAGCGGAAGGAAGTTAGGAGACAGATCACTCACCAGCGGAAGGAAGTGACGCGACAGATCACTCACCAGCGGAAGGAAGTGACGAGACAGATCACTCACCAGCGAAAGGAAGTTAGGAGACAGATCACTCACCAGCGGAAGGAAGTTAGGAGACAGATCACTCACCAGCGGAAGGAAGTTAGGAGACAGATCACTCACCAGCGGAAGGAAGTTAGGAGACAGATCAATCACCAGCGGAAGGAAGTAACGCGACAGATCACTCACCAGCGGAAGGACGTGACGCGACAGATCACTCACCAGCGAAAGGAAGTTAGGAGACAGATCACTCACCAGCGAAAGGAAGTTAGGAGACAGATCACTCACCAGCGGAAGGAGGTTAGGAGACAGATCACTCACCAGCGGAAGGAAGTTAGGAGACATATCACTCACCAGCGGAAGGAAGTGACGCGACAGATCACTCACCAGCGGAAGGAAGTTAGGAGACAGATCAATCAACAGCGGAAGGAAGTGACGAGACAGATCACTCACCAGCGGAAGGAAGTTAGGAGACAGATCACTCACCAGCGGAAGGAAGTTAGGAGACAGATCACTCACCAGCGGAAGGAAGAGACGCGACAGATCACTCACCAGCGGAAGGAAGTGACGCGACAGATCACTCACCAGCGGAAGGAAGTTAGGAGACAGATCACTCAACAGCGGAAGGAAGTTAGGAGACAGATCACTCACCAGCGGAAGTAAGTTAGGAGACAGATCACTCACCAGCGGAAGGAAGTGACGCGACAGATCACTCACCAGCGGAAGGAAGTTAGGAGACAGATCACTCACCAGCGGAAGGAAGTGACGAGACAGATCACTCACCAGCGAAAGGAAGTTAGGAGACAGATCACTCACCAGCGGAAGGAAGTTAGGAGACAGATCACTCACCAGCGGAAGGAAGTTAGGAGACAGATCACTCACCAGCGGAAGGAAGTTAGGAGACAGATCACTCACCAGCGGAAAGCAGAGACGCGACAGATCACTCACCAGCGGAAGGAAGTGACGCGACAGATCACTCACCAGCGGAAGGAAGTTAGGAGACAGATCACTCACCAGCGGAAGGAAGTTAGGAGACAGATCACTCACCAGCGGAAGTAAGTTAGGAGACAGATCACTCACCAGCGGAAGGAAGTGACGCGACAGATCACTCACCAGCGGAAGGAAGTTAGGAGACAGATCACTCACCAGCGGAAGGACGTGACGCGACAGATCACTCACCAGCGGAAGGAAGTTAGGAGACAGATCACTCACCAGCGGAAGAAAGTTAGGAGACAGATCACTCACCAGCGGAAGGAAGTTAGGAGACAGATCACCCACCAGCGAAAGGAAGTTAGGAGACAGATCACTCACCAGCGGAAGGAAGTTAGGAGACAGATCACTCACCAGCGGAAGGAAGTTAGGAGACAGATCACTCACCAGCGGAAGGAAGTTTGGAGACAGATCACCCACCAGCGAAAGGAAGTTAGGAGACAGATCACTCACCAGCGGAAGGAAGTTAGGAGACAGATCACTGACCAGCGGAAGGAAGTTAGGAGACAGATCACTCACCAGCGAAAGGAAGTTAGGAGACAGATCACTCACCAGCGGAAGGAAGTTAGGAGACAGATCACTCACCAGCGAAAGGAAGTTAGGAGACAGATCACTCACCAGCGGAAGGAAGTTAGGAGACAGATCACTCACCAGCGAAAGGAAGTTAGGAGACAGATCACTCACCAGCGGAAGGAAGTTAGGAGACAGATCACTCAACAGCGGAAGGAAGTGACGCGACAGATCACTCACCAGCGGAAGGAAGTTAGGATACAGATCACTCACCAGCGGAAGGAAGTTAGGAGACAGATCACTCACCAGCGGAAGGAAGTGACGCGACAGATCACTCACCAGCGGAAGGAAGTTAGGAGACAGATCACTCACCAGCGGAAGGAAGTGACGCGACAGATCACTCACCAGCGGAAGGAAGTTAGGAGACAGATCACTCACCAGCGGAAGGAAGTTAGGAGACAGATCACTCACCAGCGGAAAGAAGTTAGGAGACAGATCACTCACCAGCGGAAGGAAGTGACCCGACAGATCACTCACCAGCGGAAGGAAGTGACGAGACAGATCACTCACCAGCGGAAGGAAGTTA
>JAXIVJ010011478.1:5000-43481 GCA_036785665.1 Chirona hameri
GGAGTCGAGTCGGAGTCGGAGTCTATTTTTTCCGGCCAGAGTCGGAGCCGGATTCGGAGTTGCTAACATTGTGTCGACTGCGCCGCCCTGCTTTGTATTATGGAAGTCAAAGGCACTTGGCTCGCATAGAGCCTCTGTTCATAAGCTACGATAGATGATAACAAATGTCAGCGGTACGCGCTATCTTGCTGATGTTATACTCGATGAAAGCAAGGCCAGCCAGTGCCACCTTGTTGCCAATAATCTTCACCTTTAAGTCATCCTCAGTTTTCGAGAGGGTCACTGTCTCGCGGTCTCAGGATGTCATGTATTATCAATCAGATCGAGTGTCATGTAATCATGTACGGCCGAGGTCACTGTCAAAGCCATCGGATACAATTCGGGATGTCCCACGGCGTAGGTCTAAATATATCCACACTTATTTTTGCAATGTTTTATAAGTTACGTTCAGGGCCTCGTTTCATAAAGCTTTTGGCGTAACTTACGAAATGCGTGCGCTACGCCATCAAAAGCTACTAGTACTAGTAAGTAAATGAGTCCGTTTCACCAAGGTGCCGACGGAGTTGTTTACGTTGGCGCAGTTTGCGTTGCTGGCGTAAACAATCAAGGTGTTTAAAAAATTGAACTGTATTGAAAGCATTGTAATAAACAATTGTTTTTAGTGCAATTATTGAAATTGGAATGATACAAATATTTACAAAATATTTGTAAAATAAATAATGTTAAAATATCGTTTCTGAGTAAATCAATATACAAATATTTTCTGGACCCAGGCGAAAGCCATTAGAACTGCCACTATCGAGCCCACGGGTCCGGTGTGATAATTTAAAGCACGCGTGTATTTGGGTTTAGGAAAAGGTCTCGTGATTCTCGTTTTGTGTTCTTATTTAATGAATACATTACTAGTAAATACAATGAATAATATGCTTTCCATTGCATGTGAACAGTCATGGCGATATTGCCGATAGAACCACCGACATAAATCCTCGTCTCAAAAATGTATCGGGCATATTGCCAGCACGCAACGCAAGACGATGCGAGACAGACTTACTTTGTTTATACAGGTAACCTGCCACCGTCGAGACTATTACCCAAATTTTCATTTGAGGTCGGCCAAAGCATTGTTTGTCGATTGTGTTTGTGTATTATATCCGGCAAATTCGACCGCCTAAGGCTTGTGTTAAACCAGCTAATCGTGTCTGGTTAGTGGGAAAATACATGCTGATTGCTGTTCAGGAACGTAGCACCCCCCCTGAGAAAAAACAAATTCACACTAGCTAAAATTAGATTCTCTCACGACCTTCCTCCCCCCCCCCCCCCCCCCCCCAGTCAGTCAATAACATATGACTGAGGAACGAAATTTGTTGCTACCCCCCCCTAACAAAAAATCCTGGCTACGTGCCTGCTGCTGTTACTGTTAGTAGGACTGTTGGGACTGTTAGTTATTAGATATGATGCCAGTGGCGTGCGCAGAAATTCAGAAAGGACCAGGTCATTATCTTGCGGGGAGCCACCCGATCGACAGAGGCGCCACCAATATTGGCGAAATTTTGCTCTCTCCTCTCCTTCCGCACCATGCAGGAGAGTCTCTGGCCGGAGTGGCGCCGTCACTGGCCAGAGGGGCGTCGTGACTCAGGGCAATAGAACACTGGGTACTCCAAAGTGTTTTTTGTATTTAGTATATACTAAAAATATACTATAAAAACTAGAAAACATACCAACAAATGAAGGTCACTACCAGATTTGGAATAATATGCCAAATATGGATGCACGACATTCGCGGCAAGTATGGCGTTCATGTTTCAATCAAGAATAATACAGATTTGTACAGCCTTTGCATTCACTCCTCAGGCATAATGTTGAAATCCAAAATGTTGGGGGGGGGGAGCGGCTGCCCCCCTCCCTGCCCCCCTGTTCCTACACCTATGCAAATAACCATGAAAAAAACGCCATAAGTATGATACCCGACTGCCAGTCGGCATTATGTTATCACCTTGTTCATTACTACTGGTCAGGGAAGTCTTGTAAATCATGTTAATTCATTGAAAACAATGCTTGCCATCTATTACAACATTGCACAAATGATGTGAGACTACAGAGAATTATAAATCAATTCTTACAAACACATGTATGTCATGAGGTGGTCCACATGGTATTTGAGACACTCAAATTCTTCAGAGATTCAACTAATACTTCAGTTTAGTGCTTCACATAAATATCTTTTATGCTCTTGATGTATGTAAGTTTCAATGTAAAATCATCACACCAGCTCCTAATATCGTCGCCAGGCTCACAAAATATGAAAGCAAGGCAATCAAAACAACTTTCAAGGCCATCGGAGCACTAAAACAACGCCACAAATCCTTGCGTAGTTTTTGACAGAAAATCAAGGCCTGAAATATTATTTGGCATAAGCTACGCCCTTTTATGAAACGCAAATGCCGTAACTTACGAACAATTCGGTGTTTTGACGTAAATGAAGTGGCGTAGTTTCAATGGCGTAGCTTACGCCGTTCATTTCTTTATGAAACGGAATCGACGTAGGTTACGCCAAAATCGGCGTCAATTACGTAGGTTCGTAGGCTACGCCGCTTTATGAAACGAGGCCCTGAACTGTTTTATTTGACTGATTTCTATAACCGGCACGTCCGGCCGATAACTGAGCCACCAGATGTGTATCGGCCCTTACGGGGGGCGGGGGGGGGGGGGGGTATTCCCGCGCAGGGCGGCCGCCAAAGACGTCACAACGCCGGCCATATCTCTCCCGACCGACACACCAAATCAGCATGACCCGGACGGCAAAATGCAGCGATACGTTCAGTCCACAAGGGGGCTGCAGCGTGACAGGCCCGACAATGTTGTCTCAAGCTGTACCAATACCGTGCCGGATTTGACCACGCTACTCACTGCTTTCATAACATGGGGATGAGAGGAGGGCAAATATTTTTAGACGCCCCGCGACGAACAGGCTTAGCGGATGTCGCCTGTGGCTGAAGTGATCAAGCGGACTTGTGTCCGGCCAGATACCTCTATCTGTTAGCACTTGTGTACCCCGGTTTACTGGGGAGGGAGGGGGGGGGGGGGGGGGGGCGGCGGTGCAAGTCGTGGCAAACAGACAGCAAAGTGCCTCATCAAAATGTGTGCTCGGGTGCCTCTTGATGTGCATTTGCCCAACATTTCGATAACACTGCAGATATATGTGGCATGGGCGTCGAAAGCTGGGGGACGGGGGACGGGGGGGGGAGGCACGTTCCCTAGTTAAAAAATCAGGGGGGACGCCCCCCCCCAAGAAAGCAGACTTGCTTGATTTTTTTTCTGAATTAGTTCCAAACGATATGAAACTTAATTTATTCTTAGCTCAAATTACATGTCATTTTTATCCTTCGCCAGTGCAGCGGGGGGGGGGGGGGCACCCTAGGTTTTTCGGGAATAACTCGCGTAGTTATCAACCGATTGCGATGAAACTTTCAGTACCCTACTTTTGAACAATTTGACACATACTCGGAACATTTCGAACTTCTAATTCCCATGACCCGTGACCTATGACCTGTTTCTCAAGGTCATGGCAGGCGCAACTGGCGTCCCGTAGTATCGGTGCTTGTAACTTGTGCAGTTTCCGAGCGTTTGTTGCTCAGGAGCAAATGGACAGGTGTCAACAGGTGACATTTATGGTTTCCACTGAGATTGTGACCTCCGATCACCTGAGATGACTTTTTTGGCCTCTGGTAGTTTCTAGGATATTTTGTGACGCTGGTTTCAATTTTGGCACCCATATTGCATAATTATATGCTCATTCACGATTCTAGCTCGATTACAATTCACTTTCTACACATTCATGATTTGGGTGACATCGTGAATGTTGGCATGACCTCAGAGGTCACCTAATAACTCATGACCCTAATATCAGATGCCAACGGCTTCCTATCATCACAAGCAACACGCTCGTTTTTTAATCGAAGCTCTAGCTCAATTAGGGGCGAAACGCCAGGGGTCGTACCCCCCCCCCACACACACCCCTGCACGGTCACGTAGGTATCAGACCGAAGGTTAACCCTATATGGTTGAGTCCTTTCTTTGTACTTAAAGCTGTAGGTACTTAATTACTGTGTAGAAAATGCAATTATGATATGGCAGCTAAAAGTTGGTACACAAGATTGGCTTCCGCTATGATTGAATGTCAAGTTAATACATTCATTCACCATTCATTCCAAGGCCCTATAGGGCTGCCTATAGTCGCTGCCTTGGCTGAATTGTATCTATAGATACAATTCAGCCAAGGCAGCGACTAGCGTGAAGTCATGGGATGATGGGTACATCCATACATATGCTGTATACATCCATCAATATGACAAATGACCAGCAAACAGCAATCAGTTTTAGACTTTAGTCCCTTTGAGCCGCTGGAATTTATATAAATGAGTGCTATAGCAGCATGCTTGGTATAATGTCAATGGCTGAAGAACTTTCTACAATCCATGCTAAGTAAGTTTTTGGAAATATATCATAGAAGGGGTAGCTCCTAGCTTGCTAGGCGATAGCGAAGAAGATTCGCGAAAATAAGTCGGCTTTAAGTCGGCTTTAGTTGAACTGTTGGTGGGCATTCTCCGGGTGGGGGGGGGGGGGGCTGCGTCACGGCCCCGACAAAGTCGGCTTTAGTTGAACTGTTGGTGGGCATTCTCCGGGGGGGGGGGGGGGGGGGGGACCTGCGTCACGGCCAATATGCATCGCACTGAGTTGTTAGGTGTCTCTATTTCTAATATCAATTTCTGGAACCATTACAGCGAGCGGCTTCGGCTGATTGATTCCTCGTCGGTTCTAGCTGATAGAAGCTGCTACCTCGCTTCTCAAAAGTCTTAAGCTCATCCTCAGCAAATAAATTTGTCATGTCACCTTTGTACGACAGTATGACATTGCGGTGTCAACTGTCCTCACCACAGCCATTCGCTTGAACCCATACTGGTGGCGTAGTAATGCGACACTAGTGATCGGTTGATTGATTGTTGTGGTCACTTATTCCAAATAGCGGCACGAACTGGTAAAACCGCTTTGCTGCCGGCTTCACGTGTACATTTTGATGTGGAGATATTGCTTGTATTACCATATAGGGGCTGTTCCAGCGCCCTGAACCGGATTAGGTTGAGGCTTCCTTTTATCCACCGGTTGTTCCCGCACCTCAACTAAAGTCGGTTATAGCCTCTACCTTAACCTCCACCGGTGGAGCAAAATCTTAACTGCTCGGCGACCGGTTGAGGCTGGTGGAGGAAAGTAAGCGTTAAGTTCTGGCGCACTGTCGCACATTAGTGGCGCGCTGTCCATGCTGTTTGCATTGGAAATCTCCACCGCGCTTCAACCAGCGGGATGAAAACCTCTTCCGGCCGGTTGAGGGCGCTGGAACAGCCCCTAAATTAACTGGGAATAAAGACAAAACCTGCATCATAATAAAGTAAATTGTTCTGTATTATAATTGCAAAATTAATGGTATTAGACAGAGTGATCATTTACGTGAGAGTTAAGTTTTGTGAATGTATTTGCAAACGTGTCACTGAACGCTGAAGAAAAAGAGCATTGCATTGTATTGTATTGTATTGAACAATTAAAACACTCAATTTTAACATTTATATTCCGAGTGTCGGGTCAGGGTTAAGAAGAGAGACATGTTAAAAAGACACTCGGTATACAACACCCAATCAGATCAAATGAATATAAAAGTACACACACAAGCTATATAAAATAAAAGACACACACACACGCAGACAAGACACGCAACACATAAACATTATAGCCGCGGCGAAGAAATCGCTTTTCAACAGGCTGGAGTTACCGTTACGAGATGTGTCGCGATAGAACTACTCTGCTCTCAAATTTGCACTACGACCTGATCGAGGCGAAGTGAATGTATCGCACGCATCTGCCTAACAGGCCACAGCGAATCGCGTCGAAAGCTCCGCGTTCTGAGCCGGTAAAACAACTTACTGCGTCGACAAGATCACTGGTCCACTACATGGCGAGCGCGTTTCTCTCTGTCGTTCAACCGGGGCCAATCGAGCGCCCGCATCAGGACACGGCCAAACGTCTGTGAGCTCGACGCGCCGCCGAACTGAGCCCCGTCGTGTCCCGAGAGACTCGGCGGTCGGCTACAGACGGCGACACGGACCGGACCAGGGTTCTCTCCGCCTCGCGTCAACGGACGGCACGGGGTCGTGACGTCATCAGTGGGCAGTACATACCCCGCTGGTATGTACGCAGAGCCCCGGAGGACCCCGCGCCGCAGCCGCCCCGTCCTCCCGGCGCCTGCCTGCACCCCGCGGGCCCCGGCGCCGACCGCGTGGGCGATCTGCAAACAGCGCGCCGCAACTTTGCGGAATTCATCGTCATTAACCGGTGGGCGTTACAGTGGAAAATAAACGCCTTTCAAGCGCTCATGTGCCTCCCACATCAGGCGATGGCCAGCGGCGGCTCATGCCGCTCCGCTGCCGCCGCCCGGCGCCGCGCTGCACATCTCGGCAGCAGCCGCTTATTAAATTACACCTAAACCACAGAGCAGCTTTCAACACGGCGGTCGGCCGCGCCGTCGGCGACCGTAACGGGCGACGGGCAACAGAGGAACGCCGCACCGCCGCCGCCACCATCGCCGCGATCGCCGCAATTAATTAGCACGAATGGCGGCGCGGCCGGCGGCGGCGGCGGCGCGCGCGCCCGGGTGGTCTGCCCCGGGGCGCGGTCAGCTGACCTCTGTGCCGTCACTGCCGTTAGCCGGGGGCGGGCGAGGCCGGGTCGCGGCGGGTCAAGGTCGCGGCGGGCGGCAGTGCACAAGGTCGGCTGGTGGAGGCTGGCGGCTGGAAGTCGGGAGGAGGCCGCGCCCCGGGCGGAGAGCTGGCGAGAGGAGCCGACTCTGAAGGCGTGGGGGGTGGCGCAGTGCGTGGGAGGAGGAGCGAGAATGCCGACCGGCGGTCACTCCGTCAGGTGAGGTCACTGGTGTGATGTCATTTGCTGTGAGATCATCACTGGAGAGATGTACGTTGATCCGTGCAAACACTCATCGTCATGGATCCGTCTCCTCTCCCTCCTGTGACACGCCCATGCCGGAGTCCCGCCCGGCCCGTGTCCGTGTTGTGTCACGTGGTCGTGATCAATGCTTCGGGAATTCAGACTGTTACAGGACCTCGGGCAACCGTCCCGTCAGACCACGTATCGGTTGTGTTGCACTTTCAAATGATTTGCCGTCGTGTAATGCCCGGTTATATGTGATGGTCCCGCGTTCCTGATTGACGATATAGTGGACCATGCCATATATCCACACCTGAAACAATGTTCTTCAGCGCCGCCTTTCAAGCAGCCTTGATTAGAGGGTCATTAACAACCCCTGCACTCTCACTATGCCTGGCAACTGCAAAGCGGAACATTACTGGAATGGCTTGTCTGCCTGCCGTACCCTCTCATCTGTTGAGTCGAGCGTTGCCGCCGGTAATTGTGTTGAGGGGTTAGGGAGGGTTCCTTGCATAGCGCCGGAAAGATGCTAATCACAGGCATATATGTAAATAACGGGGTCGGAAGCGATGATGATCACTGTCTGGTAAACTAATTAACTTGGACGCATTAACATTGTGAAGCGGCTTTGCCCGGAACGGAAACATAACTGTCCCGAGTTCCTATGGAATGGTTAGGTTTCGAACTCCAGTGTTTTTGCTAATTAATAACATCTACGAGAAGACACGGACCGGGACACGGACGATAGTACTCATCTACGAGAAGGTAAGATTTTCTAATTTCTATGAGTGGAATTTTAAAGCATGTGGCGCGCATTTGTGATTTTTTTTAAAATCCATGCCGTCATATCACATTTACCGAGACTTACACCAATCCCGTCCTTCCTGGCAAATATGTCTCCTTATCCAATGTACATACATCCCTTTCAATTGAAGAGTATAAAGTTACCTAGCGTTAAAGGAAATAGTTCACCTTCGGAAATTTTTCAGAACACGATTTTATTATATTTTTTAATACAGTTTCTTTTTTTCTTTTTAAAAATGGTCCTACATCGCGCCAATTCAGGACAGAAGGTTGTAAATTATTGATTTGATGGTGTGCGTTATTGGTCTGCGCATGCTCCGTGGCAGTGCTGGCACTTTCAGACGGTACGGTACATCATATATGCGCCGTATTCCTTCGCCAAGAAGTCAAATATCTTCGGCTTTTGGAGTCTTTTCAGCCAAGAAAAGTTCCAGATAAGGATTTCTCAACACGGGCTACAAAACTGCTATTTCAGTTCAAAACCCATGTTGAAGGTGAACTATTTCCTTTAATGTAGGAGTTTCGCAACAAGCCGCCAGGCTGCGCCCAATTTCACATCCCGGCCAATTTATTTTCTGAAAGTTTCCAGGTATTTCGACCCACCTCATGTCATTCGCACGCAGCTGGGATTCCCGATCCATGAGTAGCTCTAAGCTGTTCAACTCTCCTGGAATATGGCTCATCTCCTGGAATATGGCTCATCCAAATGGCGACAGATCCGTGCTGCGGATAATTTGGCGTGCCATGTTTCCTATCCCTGATGATGTTTCCTGATGACCTGATGTTTCCTGATGACCTGATGGTTCCGATCCCTGATGATGTTTCCTGATGACCTGATGTTTCCGATCCCTGATGATGTTTCCTGATGACCTGATGTTTCCGATCCCACCTTGCTGCGATCAAGGCAGCACGCCGTTGCAGGCTTCCTTGACTCCCAAACTCACCACTATGGCTATCCATTGGGCTCTGCACGGCATTGTTTGCGTGCTCATCAGAGTATGTGCAGGCCACGGTAGCGGCCGACACTGGTGCTGGTGGCGGTTATGGACATGATGACTCTCACATCCTCGGACACCGTTACCGGTTACGCCACACTGGAGTTAGAGCACGGGCGTTCTGTCAGTGACGCGGGATGGAGCTGGAATGGTTTGGCCGCTGGACGGCGTTCTGTCAGTGACGGGGGATGGAGCTGGAATGGTTTGGCCGCTGGACGGGATCTGTCGGTGACGGGATGGAGCTGGAATGGTGACGGGATGGAGCTGGAATGGTTTGGCCGCTGGCCGGTGTTCTGCAAGTGACGCGGGATGGAGCTGGAATGGTTTGGCCGCTGGACGGGGTCTGTCGGTGACGGGATGGAGCTGGAATGGTGACGGGATGGAGCTGGAATGGTTTGGCCGCTGGCCGGCGTTCTGTCAGTGAAGGGGGATGGAGCTGGAATGGTGACGGGATGGAGCTGGAATGGTTTGGCCGCTGGCCGGTGTTCTGCAAGTGACGCGGGATGGAGCTGGAATGGTTTGGCCGCTGGACGGTGTTCTGTCAGTGACGCGGGGTGGAGCTGGAATGGTTTGGCCGCTGGCCGGTGTTCTGCAAGTGACGCGGGATGGAGCTGGAATGGTTTGGCCGCTGGACGGGGTCTGTCGGTGACGGGATGGAGCTGGAATGGTGACGGGATGGAGCTGGAATGGTTTGGCCGCTGGATGTTGTTCTGCAAGTGACGCGGGATGGAGCTGGAATGGTTTGGCCGCTGGCCGGGGTCTGTCGGTGACGGGATGGAGCTGGAATGGTGACGGGATGGAGCTGGAATGGTTTGGCCGCTGGACGGCGTTCTGCCAGTGACGGAATGGAGCTGGAATGGTTTGGCCGGCGTTCTGTCAGTGACGCGGGATGGAGCTGGAATGGTGACGGGATGGAGCTGGAATGGTTTGGCCGCTGGATGGCGTTCTGTCAGTGACGCGGGATGGAGCTGGAATGGTTTGGCCGCTGGACGGTGTTCTGTCAGTGACGCGGGATGGAGCTGGAATGGTTTGGCCGCTGGCCGGCGTTCTGCCAGTGACGGGGGATGGAGCTGGAATGGTTTTGCCGCTGGCCGGCGTTCTGTCAGTGACGGGGGATGGAGCTGGAATGGTTTTGCCGCTGGCCGGCGTTCTGTCAGTGACGGGGGATGGAGCTGGAATGGTGACGCGGGATGGAGCTGGAATGGTGACGGGATGGAGCTGGAATGGTGACGGGGGATGGAGCTGGAATGGTGACGGGGGATGGAGCTGGAATGGTTTTGCCGCTGGCCGGCGTTCTGTCAGTGACGGGGGATGGAGCTGGAATGGTGACGCGGGATGGAGCTGGAATGGTGACGGGGGATGGAGCTGGAATGGTTTGGCCGCTGGCCGGCGTTCTGTCAGTGACGGGGGATGGAGCTGGAATGGTGACGGGATGGAGCTGGAATGGTGACGGGATGGAGCTGGAATGGTTTTGCCGCTGGCCGGCGTTCTGCCAGTGACGGGGGATGGAGCTGGAATGGTTTGGCCGCTGGCCGGCGTTCTGTCAGTGACGGGGGATGGAGCTGGAATGGTGACGCGGGATGGAGCTGGAATGGTTTGGCCGCGGGACGTGGGAGGTGGTTCGGAGAGCCCAGAATCGCTCGGCATGTTGTTAGATCGACTATCACACGACAGATGAACAACGGCCGGCAAAGGAAAGTAAGGCACCGAGGCTGAAATTTTCGCCAGCTTTGATGAGATAATATCGAAGCGAATTGCTTATGGGAAAGTCGTGGGACGCTTCCGCACCTGAGATCCTGCATTTTTCGACATTGAAGGAAAGGCCCATTATTCATTCTTCCTAAAAACAAGGGAAGTGTGGCATCACCGACAAAAAGTCTCGGAACAAAGAATGCTGGAATTGATGTTTTCTGGGGTTTTCGTTAAATATGACAGTTTATCTATCACCATCTATAAACTTCACTTTATTTGAGATGTTTTGTGTGATATCCAAGCCATTATCATATCAAAAACATTGCAAGCAAAGACATATTCATGATTTCCAGTATCTGGCTATAAGGGCTTATCCGACACCGCACCAGCGAGCTATTCCTCAGAAACATTTAGCGGAAACGGTAAACATGTAAGGTGCGGCGTAATAGGCTTGTGGTAACGTAACCATCAATTATTGGAACCGGATAGATGTTGTTAAAGGTTGACATTCTTAAGAGCCTTGGCTTAGACTGCTGCGACAGGCACCCGACAAAGCAACCAAACAAGTTACATCAGACGAATAACTAATAGGTACATATTACCAATAAACAGCCGTGACAAATAAGGATAACCTCTGCATTTACACATACATAAATCTATCTTGACGTTAACTACCCTATGACATGAAGGACGTTTAACTTGCGAAGAAACGGTACCTGGTACCCGGCGGGACGCCAGTAGTGCTGGAGACAAAGCTTATACCAACTGTAGTGCCTACTCACCAAAGTGGCTACTACTCACCAGAGTTTTGTGCAACATTCAACAAGCTTAGACGGTAGACCATCGTCTTTAAAGTTAGCTTCTAAATGCATCGTTTCTTATCGTCAGGATAATTACGTCCAGCTCAGCTGCCTGGATCGGCACCATAAGCCAAACCTGTTTCGGCCCCATCAGTTAGCATCGATTAATCGATTACGGAAAGTCCAGCCTGACTTTTAGTACTGTCCGATCCGAGGAGCATCGCTCAAAAACGATATGTCGCCCATCCATCAGTGACTGGACGTGTCGCAGCGATTATCAGCCATCGCACCATTTATCATTGCGGCATGCACGCGGCTGGTTTCGGTTGGACACATGTCACCGGGGCAGAAAAGTTTGTAGCACCACGCAGTGCATCGCTGGCAGCATCACGGCTGGCCGGCTGCCTGTAGGTTCGTGATACGATAGCTAAAAATGCAATCGGAGAACATGCTTTGCTGTGATTTGGACCAGTTGTCAGTGATGTCAAACAAAAAGCTTCGAAGTCGCAGCAGGAAAAAGGCGACTGATCGCTTGTTCTATATAAATGATCTGTTGTTTGACGTCGTTTATTCACGTCAAGCAAATCGGCTCAGATGCTAAATAAAGCGACTTCGTGTGTAATTGTTTCAACTGTGTCCTTCACTTCAAATCAAAACAGGCAGTTTCCAACATGCTTTCATATTTCACAGAGAAGTGATCAAGATCATGGAAGCTATGTTCAAAACCTGCAACACAAAATTATAATGATCACAAATAGACCAACAATTAAACAAACAAACACAAATTATAAATGGAAAGATATGCCTCCTACATTTGTTCATATCGCGGCAAGCGTGGCAAATCTGACGCAGTCTTATCTTTGGCCTAATGCCTCACATATTGGTCAGAAAATCCCTAATGCGCTTATTTCGCGCTGCAATCTAACTATGCATATCATATAACCTTAATCACGGAACAGTTTCTGGATTCTTACACTATAACCCGTCATTAGGAGCACGTGAAACTTTTGCCAACATGGCATCAGCCCGAAAGAAGATGCGAGAACGTAAACAAACACCACTATCCCTGAACAGCTGTGAACCAGTACTTCAGTACTCATACATTACGCATAATCGAAGCATACGTACCATTTCGATAAACAAAAGGAAAACATTCCGACAAATGACGAACAAAGAGCACTTTCCCTGAGCATAGTTGGCATCTGTATGCTGGTATCATGCAAACACATTATATCTGCGACGATGAGTACCAAATACCAGAAGCAGTATAACAGTGGCGAGAATCCATCCCTATTCCTCTCAAAGCTACACGCCACTAAATCCGAAACATATTTTTTCATGGCTATTTCGCTATCCGGCGAAACACTCCCCACCTCACAAGTTCATGAGCACTGTGAAAGAACGAATGAACAAATCCTGACTCTTAAACACTATTTGAAAGCAATCAGTTCCTGTAATCACCGTCAGGTCTCGTGACTGTTGAACACTACCTGGTCAGTGCAGACGCTTCCGGTGACCGCTCACCACGCCAGCCAATGCTCGAGTCCGCGGTATGACGCTATCACGTCATCACGGCCGCGTCGCCGCCGTCACGTCGCGCTCGCCACCACCGTCACGTCGCGCTCGCCACCACCGCCACGTCGCGCTCGTCGACTGGAACTAGTACCACCAGCCTGTGAACAGAACGGGTGATCTCGACACCGCGGCCGGCGGGTCTGGCCGCGCCGCCGCCGCTGGAGGCTGCGCTTCTGCAGCGGACGTCCACTTCACGGACTCTTCCGTCTCGTCCCTCGCGCACTCGCGTCACGACGCCCACTCTCCAGTCACCTCGAACGGCGTTGGAGTCCTGGAGACACACGACGTCGCCGATCTGAATATTCCTCCTCGTCACGTGCCACTTCTGCTGCGGCAGCAGCGTGGGGAAGAAGTCCCGCGTCCATTTTCGCCAAAAGGCGTCGATCAGCTGCTGGACAAACTCGTGCCGCCGACTGATGTTGGTCGTCTGGTGCCACGGACCGGACGGTGCACGACGACTGGCTTGTCCCAGCACCAGGTCGTTTGGGCAGAGGTATGTCCCGTCGTCCACTTCCTTCGGCTGCCTTCCTATCGGCCTCTCATTGAGCAGATTTGCCACCTCAAACAGGACAGTCTGTAGTTCAGAGAACCTCAGCACCTGCTCACCGATCACGGACAGCAGTGCCCGTTTGACGGAGCGGATGAGCGCTTCAGAACAGCCGTTCTGCCAAGGTGCATCAGGTGGAGTGAACTCCCATGTCATGCCGTTCTCTGCTCCGAACTCTCGTAGAGTGTCTGGATCCAGGTCTCTGACGGCAGCCCGAAGTTCCCTGTTGGCAGCAGTCAACTGTGAACCAGGATCTGAGAACAGCTTTGACGGACAGCCACGCAGGGACACGAACCTGCGGAGCACCATCAGGAACCCAGCTGTTGAGTAGTCAGGCGCCAGGTCAACGTACACTGCTCTGCTCAGCATACAGTTGAAAAGAACACCGTAGGCCTTGCCTCTGGATCTCTTGTTCACTTCTCCGCGGATCGGTAAGGGACCGAAATAGTCCAGTGACGTGCTGCTCCACGCTGGTGCTGGTTTTAACCTCTCCAGCGGCAGCCGTCCCATCCTTTGCACTTCCGTTCTCTTGTCCAGTTTGCGACAGGTGACGCACCTGTACCGTACCGTCTTGGACAGTCTCTGCAGGTTCCCGATCCAGAACCGTTCTCTGACCTTGGATGTGGTTGCAGAGGTACCTAAGTGGCCCTGCTTGTGTATGTGCTCCACATACATCAGTGACAGGCGATGATGGAATGGCAGCAGCGGGAGCTGTTGGCGGTTATAGCTGATCTCTAGCCACTCCTCAGCTCGAGCGCCGACTACCACCTTCACAACAGTCTTCTCTGACTGTTGGACGCAGTCTCTGAAACTTCCCTCCTTTGATGTCTTCTTGCAGCATCTTCTGAGCTTCCTTGACCCAGTAGTTCTCTGCTGCTTCCAGACACTCTACAGAAGGCGGCTGAGCCACGTTCTTCAGGGATGGCTTCGGTAGCCGGAAGGTGCTGATGACTCTTGCCGTGACTCGCAGGAGGTGACGGTATCTTGAAACCTTGTTGATGTTCAGCAGACTCGCCGCATCACTTCCAGTTTCATCACATGTCATGATGACTGCTAGTCTTTCTGGAAGTTCACAGGTGCTGCTTCTCTCTTGTTTCAGCGGCCAGTCTGAGCTCGGGAGCTCCAGAAAGGCAGGTCCATTTTGCCATTCACTGTCTTGGCCAATCTCACTTGGGTGCTTTCCTCTTGTGATGCAGTCTGCACCATTGAGTCGTCCTTCGACCCAGTACCACTGAGTCGTGTCTGTTGTCTGTTGGATCTCGCCGACGCGAACAGCAGCAAACGTGGCGAATCCGTAGGACTCCTTCTGTATCATGGCTCTGACAATCTCGGAGTCCGTCAGGAAGAATGTTGCGTCGAACTCAAGTTGCATTTCTTTCTTCAGGAATGCTGCGAGTCTGGCAGCAAGTACAGCTCCGTTCAGCTCGATCCTCACGATCGTCATCCTCTTCAGTGGCGACACTCTGGTTTTGGCAGCGATGAGCCGACTTTCAAACTTGCCGTTACTCAGCTCCCATCTTGCGTACGCACACGCTCCGAAGGCTTCGTTTGATCCGTCGCTGAACATGATCAGTGTTGGCTTACCCACTGCTTGCGGAGGCTTGATGCTGCGATGGAACACGACATCTTCCATTTCACAGAGCTCGCGGAAGAGTTCTGTCCACTCTTCCCTTCGACTGTCAGGGATGGGGTCGTCCCAGCCGAGTTCCTTCGCCTCTTCCATCCACAGCCTCTTCATCATGATCTTGGCCTTGATGGTGAAGGGTGTAGCCAACCCTAATGGGTCGTAGATGCCGTTTACTTGCGAGAGCACCATTCTCTTTGTCAGCGGATCGGGAACAGCGTCCGATTGCTGCGCTGGCGTCAACGGCTGCATGGACTTGACTCTCTTCTTCTTTGAAGAGAAGTCCAGCTTGATCTGGAAACAGAACGTGTCTTCTTCTGGTCTCCAGCTGACTCCCAGGACTTTGTCGGTCAGGTCACGCTCTTCACCTGGTCTCTCTCCTGACATCATCCAGTGCTTCATGTGAAATCCTCCAGTCTTCAGTAGCTTCTCCACGTTCTGCGTGATAGCTGAGCCTTCATCTTGGCTTGACGTGCTGAAGATCACATCATCCATGTACGTGTTCTTCAGCACCACGTCTGCTGCGTCCGGGAACTGGTGTTGCCCCTGCTCAGCTGTCTTGCGCATGGCCAGCATGGCCATCGCTCCAGCAGGCTTGTCGCCGAATGATACTGACGTCATGACGTATGTGTCCGGTTCTCTGTCTTCCAGGTCACGCCACAAGAATCTGTGAGTGTGTTGATCCAGTAGAGGGATCTTGACTGAGTGATACATCTTCTTGATGTCTCCTACTACTCCCACATTTTCTTCCCTGAATCGAAGTAGGATGCCCAGTAAGTTGTTCAGAAGATCAGGTCCCTTGACCCAGAAGTCGTTCAAGGTGTAGCCTCTGAAGTGAGCGGAAGAGTTGAAAACGATACGGCAGGGAGTTGTACTGGATTCCTTCATCACCTCGTGGTGGCTGATGTAGTAGACAGGTCCGGCGTAGCTTTCAGCTTCTTCGTTTGTGACCTTCCTTGCTACTCCTCTGTCGATCATGTCCTTCATCTGCGCTTGGTACACAGCTGCTCGTTCCGGGTCCCTCTTGAGCCTCTTCTCGGTTGACTTCAACGTTGCCAGTGCTGCTCCCTTGTTGTCCGGAAGACTGTTTGGATGCTTGATCCACGGATACTGAGCTTCCCAGTGGCCCTCTTCTGACTTGAACTTCAGACCGTCTTCTATCATTTTTAGCTCTCTTTCTTCTTTCAATGTAAAATCCTTCCCTCCAGGTGGACAGTGTCCACATCGGCAGCTGCCGCATCTTGGTGTGCACTGGATACCCAGAGCTTCTGTCTCAAAGAAGTCTCTGATCGTTACTTCCTTTGCGCTTGCATGCAGGATCTGGCTAGGATACTTGCGCCGCGTCTTCTCTGTTAACTTTGGATGCGATCCCCCGAGGCAGCTCCCGAATCGGTTCTTCAAGACGAGAAGATGGCCCAGGGAACGATCACAAACCGGGTGGAACCCTGCATACTCGAACCCTACAAGCACGTCGATCTCACCGACTGGTCTCACCACTTGTGCGATTTCAGGAACACTTTTTGTGTCGATTGGGTTGATGGCGCTGGAGATCTTGTCTATCCCGTAGACCATGATGTCTTCCACTTGACCTTCTGTGTCCTTGAGTGGCAGGACATACTTGTTAGACGGGATCTGCTTCTTGACACAGCCGACACCAACCACTGAGAGCTGACACGGTGTACCTTCAAGACCCAGCTCCGCTGCCTTCTTCAAGGTGATCAGGCTGATGGTGGCTCCACCATCCCAGAGGACGTTCAGCTTCATTCCAGCTTCATCACCAGCTTGTACCTCCATAACTTGCAGGAGACAGATGGCGTTGTTGTCGTCAGTTGCTGTCATGACCGGGGATGCAGCTTCACCAGCTTCGGATTCTGCATGCAGTGTTCTGTGATGGTGTTCTTCGCACCCTCTCACTCCACACTTCTTCCTGAACCTGCAGTCGCCTTGCCTGTGGCCTCTCTTCAGACATGACCAGCATCCTCCCTTTTCACGGAGAAGGTTGAACTTGTCACCTCGGTTCAGATTCTGGAAAACTCTGCAGCTCTCGGTTGAGTGACCTTCAGTGCTGTGCAGCAGACATTTCATCTTGGGCTCGCTTTCTTCCTTGGTTGCGAAATTCACAAAGCCTGGCTTGTTTGGGGACACATTTCCACGTCCTGGATCCCTCAGGTCTGCATTCATGTACTTGAGTGTCCTTTTGGCTTCTTGAAGAAACTTCAGAAGGTGTGGAAACTTGTCTTTCTTGTTGACTTCACTTTCATCAGAGCAAATCTTCTCAGCCCACTTTCGTCTCGTGTCTTCAGGCAGTTTGGCCTCAATCATACTGACAACTGCTGTGTTGGATATCTCCTTTTCCATTCCAAGTCTTCTGAGGTCGTGGTAGCCTTGTTCGATAACCTCAATGAATTCCACCAACCCTTTCTTGTCATCTTTCATCCTGAACTTCTTGATGTCGTTGACAATCAAGTCAGACACCATGGAAGGATCACCAAATTCTTCATCCAGTTTTGCCCACATTTCACTCAGGCTGTCCACAAGTTTGACAACTTCTTGGCCCTTTTTACTCAAACAAGTTCTGAGGGTGTATGCTGCACTTTCTTCATTGTTTGCTTGAGGCATGACTTGTTTTTGGAAATCCATCTTGAATCTTGGATAATCCCTGATTTCTCCACCAAACTTGGGAAGTTCTACTCGACTCAGTCGAATACCAATCTGGCTTGCTTGTTTTTCTGCACTTGCCTTTTTCAATTCATTTTCCTTGTTCTTCTTGTACTTGTACCAGACCCTTTGGGTTTCTGTGAAACTTGCTTCTACTTCATCCATCCAGATCTCAGCTTCTTCAGCTTCCTCTTCTTTGAGTGTGTTGACATACAGCACATGCTGCTCTTGAACGTTGGCTCTGGAATCTTTGACCTCTTCAAACCAGTCACCCACCAGGTCCACATCTTCTTCTTCTTGGATTCCTTGACGTAGTTTGTTGGTTTGCCTGGTGAACAATCTCTTGGCTGTCGTCCGAGCCCTTTTCAGTGAGGTCTGGGCTTCCTGAGCTTTTTCATCAATAACTTTCTTATCATCATCCAGACCCATGGCTGTATACACAATCAATCCAAATCAAAGAAAGTTAGTTACATCAACAGCACAAATTGAGGCAAACATGAAAATCAATCTATGTCAAAGTCGAGTCAAATTCAATGTTCCTTTTCATGAATTCAGTCAATGATCTGGTTTAGATCTGTGCTTCAGATCTTGAATTACACTGTCTTCAAATAGTGTTCCGAATGCACTACATCAATAGTTAGTGTTTTGAATGTTTCAACTGTGTCCTTCACTTCAAATCAAAACAGGCAGTTTCCAACATGCTTTCATATTTCACAGAGAAGTGATCAAGATCATGGAAGCTATGTTCAAAACCTGCAACACAAAATTATAATGATCACAAATAGACCAACAATTAAACAAACAAACACAAATTATAAATGGAAAGATATGCCTCCTACATTTGTTCATATCGCGGCAAGCGTGGCAAATCTGACGCAGTCTTATCTTTGGCCTAATGCCTCACATATTGGTCAGAAAATCCCTAATGCGCTTATTTCGCGCTGCAATCTAACTATGCATATCATATAACCTTAATCACGGAACAGTTTCTGGATTCTTACACTATAACCCGTCATTAGGAGCACGTGAAACTTTTGCCAACATGGCATCAGCCCGAAAGAAGATGCGAGAACGTAAACAAACACCACTATCCCTGAACAGCTGTGAACCAGTACTTCAGTACTCATACATTACGCATAATCGAAGCATACGTACCATTTCGATAAACAAAAGGAAAACATTCCGACAAATGACGAACAAAGAGCACTTTCCCTGAGCATAGTTGGCATCTGTATGCTGGTATCATGCAAACACATTATATCTGCGACGATGAGTACCAAATACCAGAAGCAGTATAACAGTGGCGAGAATCCATCCCTATTCCTCTCAAAGCTACACGCCACTAAATCCGAAACATATTTTTTCATGGCTATTTCGCTATCCGGCGAAACAGTAATGCTGTTTGCCTGCCACAGCCACCCGGACCGGTCCGGTGTGGATATTGATCTTTGACATGCCGCAGGCCACATATTTGCTTTGTGCTGTATGTTAACCCTATTCCCTGCGGGCGGCCAGAATTACGTTAACCTGCGGGGGGGGGGGGGGAGGGCAGATTCTGCCCCCCCCCCCCAGAGATCTCAAGAGCCGCTCGGTCGATTTCGATGGGGGAAAACGCCATTCGATTCGTCATGACAAGATCTCTCTTTTTCAATCCTTAATTTTTGTTTTGTTTAAAAATGGGGGGTTCAGGGACAATAAAATCGAATATTTTGGGTGTTTTTGAAAGGTCATTGCGACCATGTGGCTCGACCGATTGTCATGCTCCAAACGTTTTTGAGCTTAAAATGTACTGGTATTCAATATATCAAAAGGCGAAAAACAAAATAAAAATAATAGGTGTATTCAGGTCAGACTTGTCAATGATTCATATTTGTCATGAGTCGATTCACAGTGATTCACGGACCATAATGAATGATTCAATCATGATTCAATCACTCAACATTACCATAATGAATGATTCAATCATGATTCAACCACTCAACATTACCATAATGAATGATTCAATCATGATTCAATCACTCAACATTACCATAATGAATGATTCAATCTTGATTCAATCACTCAACATTAAAGGGAAGTGTCGACTCCTTTGTCTAACTCCTTTGATTTTGAATGTGCGACTCTAAGATTTTATGAGCGTGATAGGGAGGTCATGCTCTACCTGTGTGCCAATTTTCATGCACATCAGAATAGTCTGCTGGTTTGCTCTTAAACATATGACCTGCTCTAACTCCTTTGATTTGAAATGTGCGACTCTAAGATTTTACCAGAATGATCACTAGGTCGTGATCTATCTGTGTACCAATTTTGAAGCCAATCCAAATAGTCCGCGAATGTATTTCCGAATGTTAATATGAATGTGAGGCAATTGGACACGTGTGTTGTTTATTTTGATTATAAAATGATATTTTTAATATTTATTATAATTGCAAATTTCAAGTTCCAAAAGTATTAATGACTTTACGTTTCACTTCTTTAAGCGAATAGAACATTTATTTTGATTTTGCATTCTATTTTTTTTTATAAAGCATGATGTGGAATAAAGCGGCATCGATGCGACAGTGATATTTGGGACATGCGGAGGTCATGCAAATGTTTGTTTATGATTTAGTTTTTTATATGGTATAGCCTAGAAATTAGGAAAAGGTGGGTAGCTTTTGATAATTTTTCGTGTGAAAAAGGTGTGCGTGTACTGTGTGGTTTATGAACCAAAGTATGAGTTAGTTACCTTTTCTAGGTATTTAGGTACCTACCCCTAACCCTACCAGTTCCAAGGTATTCACCTAGTTAGGGCTGATTGAACAGTGGCTTTGTGCCCACTGTAGTTGGATACAAAGCCTCGCTTTCTTTACGCATAGATGAATTACAGGCTACAGCTCAGGACACAGAGCTCATATAATTGACCATTAAGTGCCTGGTTTGTCCACAGGGCACAGATGAATGCTGGGCCGCTGGCATATTTTGTGGACAGTTTATGCTGTTCGACCAAAAAAGAATGATTATTTGAGCAATGAATGATTCAATCAGCCTATTTTATCTGTATGAATGATTCAATCAGTGACTCACAACAGGTTTGCGCATGAGGTGAATCGATTCATGAGTGATTCATTTGAAATAAGAATGATTCAATCAAAAGTAGTCGATTCACATTGAATCATTGACAAGTCTGATTCAGGGAATGTAAAATGGGGGGGGGATTTCTGGAAAAAAATATGTGCTGTTCGTGATTGTTTGGGACGACATGAACGTCAAATGTGGGCATTATATGCTGTAATTGGATAAATTTGATATATTGCGCATAGGCGGATCCAGGAAAAAAAACATGGGGGCACCATGCGCGTAACGCTTTTATCATCTTACTCATTTAAGTTGGACCTAATTTGAGGGTGGGTATCGCCTCCCATTTTGTTATCCTGAGTGCGCCTCTGCCCAAAAAAATATGAACAATCCCAGTATCTATGATGCATATCGCATTCAAGTTATTTCTGACGCATTTATTGCACTGCAAATCACGAAGGAAGTATGCGACGCAAAACCGCATTCGTGACACCCTCCCCAAAACAGGAGCCTGGAACCGCCTCTGCTGGACCGTTTTTTTTTTAAATTGACACAACACGTGCCATTCAATTTAGGAAAAAGTCACCAAGTTTCAGGACGCTAGGCTTAACGGTTTAGAAGCGGCAAGTGAAAAACACCGGAAGGGGCAGAATCTGCCCCCCCCCCCTCCCGCTGGGAATAGGGTTAATGTCTTTTGGAACGTTTTTATTTGAGTTACAAAATCAAGACCGGCTGGAACTTCGCACGGTAGGTTCCCGTCAGTGCCGTGTTCGGACGCCGTTCGTGGCAGCCAGGCATTGTATGTGTTTATAATAATAAGTAGGTACTAGGTACTGAAGAATAGGTTCAGCAAATTGTATTGCTTTGGGTTTATGAATTTTCCTGGAGCCTTTGAAAAGCTCATTGCTGGCGACTTTACATAAAGGAATTCAATATGTCAAATTCGAGTTAAAGAGAGTATACATTACGTAATGCCTGATGGCAATCAACAAACATGCAAGATATCAAGTAAAATTGGTACAAGTCAATTTTCAAACACGTTCTACGTATGCATCCCATTTGGTATACCTTGGTTGATAATCAGTGCATCGCATCTCTTGCTATTATTAGCAATTATATTCCTCAATATAACTCCAGTGCTGTAAATACGTTTGAATTATGGCCACTGCCGTGGCTTAGACATGCTACAATGATGGGATCTCAGAGCTCATTGACACCAGGCTCGACCTTCGGGAAGCGCGTCGAGTGGTCCAAACAACACGCGCGTTTGACTGACAGCCGACAGACACCGAGTCGAGCTGGCACGGAGCGACCTTGTCGGGCCACATCGGGTGGCACGCAAATGGCTGTTTAATAGTACTCTCTGGCGTATAGCCGGCAGGAAATATTTGACTCGAGCTTTTTGTTTGTTTGTTATTTAGTCCCAATGTTTTTGAATGGAGGGATTTCCGAGGTCAGGCCCCGCGCTAAGCATAGCTTGTTGCGCAGGCCCTGACCCCACCACCCGATCAAGCAATTCCTGGCGTCCGGCAGAATTTAGAAGCACAAGTTGTACGTGCCCGACATACCTGGACACGGTCCGCCCCGCCCTCTGACGTCACCTGACCTTGAGTGCGACCGCTGCCACCGGCCACAGGTCATCCCAGTCAGTCGGGAGCAAATAGCGAGCACCAAAGCGACTCGAACCGGGGCTGACACTACCGGGTGAGGTCAGAAGTCCGGCGCTCTCTCAACTGAGCTACAGGGGCGGACAAAAGCAGTGCGGGAGAAGTTATGACATTGATTACAAACGTTTACAGCTAAACTCAGCTTACTTAAAGGGAATGTTTCACCTTTACAAGTTATATTGAAATAGCCTGTGCTCATGATAATTCAGAAAAGATCGAAAATCAGAAATAAAGAACAAAAGAACTTATATTGCGCCTTGCGGCTTCGTCAGAGTGTTTCAGAGACGTGTTGTTGAGACGGAATGTTGTATTCAGAGACGGAATGTTTCACCTTTGCATTGGTTTTGTACTGAGATAGCCATTATCTTGGGCCGTTATTGAAATGTCTAAATTATTAAGGTCATTTTCCCAAAAACTTATCCGTTTTTAAGCAATTTAATTTATAATTTGCGAGATGGGGTCTAGCGTAGTCCCGCCGCTGATTGGCTGACAGCGACTTCAAGATTGTTGGTCCTGGAAGTCAGACGACCTGTATTTCTCGAACCTTGGCGAGTACGATGTAAACAACGGCCAACGCGATAGGTTGCGGTCCAAGTTGAAGTTTTTCACGTTGTTTGAAGTCTCAGTTATGGATTTTTTTCTTTCTTTTTTAATAAATAAATATTGAGCTATCGCAATGCCTCGCACTCGTCATTGTGTTCTGTGCGGGAGAATTCACAGTTCCACAGTGTTTGTATTTAAGTCGCCAGAATTGTCTGAAAACAATTGTGCCATATGTTGGCAGCTACAGGTTTTCTCTATAGCTCTATATAGCTCAATAATGACGTCATCATCCCAAATTTAGCAACTTAATTTGTAAAAAGTTAAGTGGCTTTTCGAGAGAGAAAAAATATCACCATCGTTTTCAGCAGCACTTTTTTCATATGTTCGACTACAACCAGCGTATATTTGACAACTTTAAAAAAGGTGAAACATTCCCTTTAACATATTAGTGTACACATTCTTTATTTGTTCAATTCAGCCTGTCTGCAAATCTCTTGAATGGTTTAACTGCCTCCTGTTTGAAGTGTGATGACTTTCGGTGATATCGGCTATTGTAATTTTCCGAAATCTCATGATGGCGTCATGTGACAATGTCAATGCATGAAGAACAACATTCACATTTTGCCTAGTTATACCGAAAATGAAATTCATCGAATGTTCTGACAGCTCGGTAGCTAATAACAATTCATGTTACTTTTCCTCTAAACGCTTAGTAGTATTATGCAAAGACAAGCTCAAACTATAATCAATCGATCTTTACAATACAGAGAGAAAATGCAGTGTTTTGCAAGTAGCCGAAAATATGTAATCGGTTAATTTCAGTCACTATGTCAAGCGCTAATAAAAGCCAAGTCTGACAAATGACCAGCACTATGTCATAAACGGCAAAATCACTTAATACATTTTGCCCCGCAGTGTCATTGACATTCCTTTCCTTCATTATTAATCTTCAACATGCTACTCATGTTGGCAAGTCGTGTTCTCACGCAAAAGGTGTCCACTGCCACCAGTATCGTTTGAGCGCCATTTGCACGAACGTCGTTCTGCGGTTTCCGAAACACTTTTGCCGCGGCCGATTGTAATGGTGTCGCGCGCTTTAGGAGGGCACGTCTCGGACAAGGCTATCAGATAGAGTGGACATAGCGGCACGCTTCAGCAGTGCAGCGGTGCCCGGGGGCCCGACCGCCGTCACCTAACGACACGTTAATTGGCGCTGTCAGTTACCAAGGTGAAACACGTGTACCACCACCAGTCCAGCGGGTAAAAGACGACCACACGCGCCAGCCCCATCACCGACTCAAATGGAGTGTTTCATTCGTTTATTATTGTATTATTTCGTTATTTTATCTGTGTTCGGTATTCATCGTCTCTATTTCCATAGCATGAATACATGTGGCAGCATGGCTAAGATAATGTTTGCTAATTTATTTATAGGTCGCATTATGTTATATTTGTAAAATATAATTATTTGACTTGTCACTGCACTCAAGCACATATCTCGATACAATGAATACGGCGTCTGTCAGGCGACCTGTCGTGGCCTCAGATGAACATCTGCCACATATCATAATACACTACACTCACTACAATCACTACACTACACTACAATCACTACTGCACTATACATTACTACACTATACATTACACTACTACACTAATACACTACAATCACTACTGCACTATACATTACTACACTATACATTACACTACTACACTAATACACTACAATCACTACTGCACTATACATTACTACACTATACATTACACTACTACACTAACACACTACAATCACTACTGTACTATACATTGCTACACTATACATTACACTACTACACTAATACACTGCAATCACTACTGAAGTCGACGTTATTTGTCAACGCCTAATTCCCCAGCCAAGTGCTGTGTCACATACTGAGAGAGCTCCTATACTATTATATAACGTCTATGTCCTGTGAGTGCCGACCTGGAGCTGAAGCCAATGGGACGCCATTGACGTAGCTGGAGACGAAAGATGACTAGAGGCTGTGCTCGTTTACTGTCCGATTCGCGCCAGACATAAGGCGATGCCGACAGAGACTGATGGTATTCGCCAGACAGGTGTTACTATTCAGTGGCGGGGAGACCCGCGTCGACCCCCTCTCTCTGTCTCTCTGTCGGACTGGTGTGACCGACACCGTCTGAGATGTGCACCGCGTGCAAACTGATACTTATGCGACACCGCTCCAGCTGGCTTCAGAGAGACTCAGCTGAGAGAGCGGGACCTCGTAACTGAGAGCTGAGAGAACGGGACCTCGTAACTGTCGTCAGGGCGCTGCAGGTTTTTTTTTTTTTTTTTTTTACTTCCCCGGACCGGCCTATAGCCATTTTCCGGGGCGGGGGGGGGCTACTTCTGGCAATTTGCCAGGAAAAGAGTTACGTTAGCCGGTTTATGTGACCCGGAGCTTGCTAGGGAGTAGGGTATCTATTTTACGTTAATGAAGTGTTCAAAGTAAATATAATATATAACCTTACGTTAAGTATTTCGTTCAAGGCCAAAAATAAGTAAAACACGAGACACACGTACATACACATTTTATTACATACACTCGCGAGCACACATACACTTGTACACAATGTCAGTGTTGATGGAGCCTGGGTGCCATCATTGCAACAACGGGAGACTGTTGCCAGTCTCCCTGGCTCCGGCGCCCCGGCGAGACCTGGTTGTGGGATGTATTTAGCTGGGAGAAAAGTCCTGAATAATAAAAAACCCAGCGTCTAACGCAAAGGGGAAAAAACCTGCGCGGAGAGCCAAAATTGCGCTAGGCCAAAAACCCCTGTTATATTTGCTTAACTAGTCGTGTTTGGTAGAGAAAATCGAAGAGGAGGCTTGTCAGTTCGGGATAATTATCACCTAACAGTGTTTGGAGATTTAATGTGATGCTATTTTGTTGCGTGTAATTAATAATGTTCTGACGTTTGACGTTGTGTACTGGGCAAGTAATTAGTAAATGTTCAATTGTGTAGCGCGGATAACCTGGACAATGTTGGCAATTTGGTGGCGGAAGATTGGCTATAATATGATAATGCGTAATTTTTGTGTGACCGAGGCGAAGACGTGCTAATACTATTTCTTTTTCTCTACAATTCTGGTGATTAGATATAAAATGTTGGACTTTCGGCTTGATCGGATGAAGATGAAAATGCGGAGCAGCATCCCACTCGCGCTGGCGCAATATGCTAAGTTGAGAGTTTATATAATTTAAAACGTCACATACAGGACTTGGAATATGGTTTTCTGAAGGTAACTGCAGGGTATGTGCCATATAGGGCCATGAGCAATGTGCCAGATATCACAGGTAACACCTGCGACGTCAACCGCCGCTGATGGCTGCCATTGAGGTCCGAAACATTGTAATCACTAGCATCGGATGCGTCTGGAAGAGCATTGACAGCAGCAAACTGAGTCAACATAGTTTTGTCGTATGCTGCATGTACTCTACGAATAGAGAAAAATGTCCGAGGAAAGTTTTCCAGTGACTGCTTTTTAAACTGCCTTGGGTCACGACTCCCTTGCGGAGCTGGTTCTAGTCCCAGCAAGGTTCCTCACCCCGACTGCAGAGTGGGCGTCTCGTTTGCCCCGCCCTGCAGGCTCGGATCGAGCGCAGTCGGAGCGCACACGACAAATGACCTCCACGCGTCGCCCAGACACAGAATGGATGACTGGCCAGGCGCCAAGCGGAGCGCGGTTTTAGCGCTAAAAGGCGAGCGAACAACCTATATTATTCTGGCTGTTTCCAGTCACTCGGCTTTGGTAAGGGAAGTGCCTGGTAACAAGCAAAACCGAAAATCTTACGAACTACGTGTGGTTCCATGGAAGCGTGAAAAACACTGATATATGGTTGTTGGAAGTGTTCGGAAACATTAACCTGCCCTTGGCTGGGGTCTCAGCCAAACGCCAATGACTGGGGGGGGGGGGGGGGGGGGGCGTTAAACGTCCCCCCAGTCATTCATCATAAGATAGGAAGATAACCAGGGGGCGTTAAACGCCTCTGGTTATCTTCTGAACCAATAATCGCTGCGAGACGCGCAAGGCGGCATTCTAAATATCTCAATGAGACAAATCTAAAGCATACTCGAAAGTTTTGAAATTGAGGTCACATGTCAGGTCACAGTCAGGTCAAAGGTCAAAATCGAGGTATTCAAGTGTATGTACCCTTTGTATGTGCATGTGCCATACTTTCCATCTAAAGCATTCGATTACGATCATGATAACCCAAAGTGCTCTCAAAGATATAATACACATCCCGCATGAGCTTAAGTGAGATTGTTGGCAAAGGTCAATGTCAAGGTCAGGTTACAAAAGGTCACTATGCTCAAAATATCTACGAAAGTCATGCAACATATGTTTATGTTTTTTTTACACGTATAATTCGATAATAATAGTCATTTTACCCCCTGACTTCATTTACGTGCAATTAGTGTCAAGCTCAGGTCAAGGCCAGGTCACATAAGGTCGAAATTTCGAAATTTATAAATGTAAAAAAACATGTTTCTGGAGCAGTTTTGCCTCGGAAATGCAGCGGTAACTGTTCGTAGCTCGTCATTAGCAACCAAAAACAAAACAAAAGTAATGAGTTACCCATACTTTAGAAGCCATAAGTCAGTCAGAAATGGTGATATTGTTTTGAAATTTGGGTTAAGAATTGCCCATATGTCTGATCTGATATATATATTCCGGTTGTTTGAATATTCGAAAAGTTGTATTTTATTGGCATTTTCCCACCATTTTTGTTGTTGAAGTTTTGGTGGTCAAAACCCAAACGTTTCAAAAATCCGAGATATCCATTTTGTATCCCTTGCCATTTTCTATCTATTGACGTTTTTGATTGCATTTTGCTTAAAAATGGCATGTTTACGGTCTGTTAAAGTGTAGCTGATTTTTTTTCGTCAAACTCGTTTGTAATTACGTCACTAAATTCGCTATATCTTGAGATAAAATTCGACGAAATTGCTTCATTTTTACACGGAAGACGTAAAATTGATGTAGAAGGTTCCCGAAGTTTCACATTGATAACGTTTTTTTTAGCTATTGTGAAAGTTCGTCAGGGAGGGGGGGGGGGGGAGACGTTACCCCCTCCCCCCAGTCAATGGCGTGTTAATTAAGACTACATAGCCTTACAAAGAATATTGTCTTATTGCAGCAAGTTTTAAAATGATAATAATAATGACAATGAATATGATAATAATAAAGCCAATCAATTAAAACAATATGAATAAACTAAGCCAATGATAAACTTACCAGTGGGTAGCCATCAACCCAGTGGCGGCGGAAGGTATTTTTGGATGGGGGGGGGGGGCAAAGAAACCCAGGGCGCCCCCTCGGGAAAAGCGTCCCCCCCCCCTCGCTCAGAAAAAATGGCGTGAAATGATATCTCCTCGGATTTAGGCCACAATATTATACCAGTAAAACGCTTTTTGGGGCGATGACCGAGCGGGCGCGCTCTGGTAAAGCTAACACAGGTTTGCAATATGACACGGTACGCGGGAGCACGTGTGCATTGACTGTGTCCCAATGACGACTTTGATGAGTAACACATCCAATAGTTTGATCGAGGTTATCCCCCAGTATGCATAGTTTTAGGAGCGTTCAGCTGAATGGAGATGTAAAAAGTAAATGGTGCTTCCCTGCAGGTCAAACTACATAAAAACAATAACATGCATTAAAGTGAAATATCACCTTTGTATTTATTTATTTGCATTTTTATGTGACACATGTATTGTTTCAAATTGATCGTGTCTCAATTTAAAAGTGAAATAATAACTTTTTATATTTCAAAACTAAAAAAATGGGAAATACAAAATATCCACTAACATATGGTGACCAACAGTATGATCCATCACTATGTCTGGTTTGAATGTTATTTGTAAACAAGTCATAGGGCCAGAAATGTAATAAATGCTCCAAGAAGCGTGACAACATCCCTGATTGGTCAATGAAACCAATATCATACACTAAATACGTCGCCGTCCTTGGCCAAGTTAATACGCGGAATGCATCACGGTTTTCTGAAACGTTGATTGATTGATTATGGATAAACGGCTTAGATAAATGTGTCATGTGTGCATTGTAATATATTAAATACCTGCTTGTTGAAAATGTATTGGAAAAACGTATATTCTTGTTCTAAATCAGTCGTGAACACTAAATAGTTCGCCGTCCGGGGCCAAGCTAAACAGCCGATTCCAATGCACTTCTGTCAAATGCTTGTTGATTGTTCATAGAAGTTTGGTACATATTCGCAAAAGATAGAGTGCATGAAACATATGATATGCCTTCATGATAAATAGCAATGCTTAGGCAGGCATATTTACGCCGTAGGATGGTTTTGTCTACGAGATGGTCTAGGGGGTGAGGGGTGGGTCCGGGGACGACAGCTACCCCCTCCCCGTAGGACCACAGCGCAGCGAGTGAATGCGAGAGGAGCGTACAAAACGTGGGTCCCTGCGGCCGTAATTGCTGTAAAGGTTAGGTCAGGTTCGATATGTTATTAAAATATTGGAATTTACACAATTGTAATTACACAATTGTAATTACAACATTGCTATAACATAATCGAACCTGACCTAAGCTTAACAGCAATTACAGACACAGGTACCCACGTTTAGACGACCTACCGGGAGGGGGGGGGGGGGGGGGGGGGCTGTCGCCACCCTCGGACCCCCCAGACCATCTCGTAGATAAAACCTAACCCTACGGCGTAAATAAGTTGTCCGATGTATTTACGCTGACCCAACCCTTGCAATTGTCAAAAATACGGATAAAAGCCGTTCCAACAACACGTACGAGCGCTGCAAAAACAACGTTCTAACGAAACCGTTCCAACGGATCCAAATATTGTATTTTTTCACAAAGCGCTTGTAACATGTTATATGGTTCATCCTGGCTTTGAAATAAGGATGCGTGAAACGCCATTAAGATTTGAAGTGGAACACAAACAACTGTTTCATAAACTGGATAAAATCGGATGAAACTTTAACTTCGCATAGATATACACAACCGTTTTGTCTAACGAAAGGAAATGTTTTCTTGCCTTGCCGATCATTAAATAATATATTTTTATCTAAAGATCCGCCAGGGTTTTAATCGACCTTGTTTCTACCTCACGATTTACAAGTCTGCTAAATTATGGTCTGTTGAAGTATACGCCTTTGTGTATGAAACATAAACGTTTGGCATATTGCTTCATCCAAATTAGCATGATTCTGCCGGCCAACAGGAATTGAGCGATCGGGTGGTGAGGTCGGGACCTGCGCAACAAACTCTGCTTAGCGTGGGTCCTGACCTCGGAAATCAATCCATACAAAAACATTCGGACTAAATTTATTTATTTTTAAATGTGTTTTCGTGAACGAATACTATTTACTTTCAAATCCATGTAAGATGAGGCCTTGTGACACAAGCGGCCAGAGCGTCCCTCAGGCTGCCAAAGAGTCCCCTCAGGCGGCCAGAGCACCCCCTCCCAGGCGGCCAGAGCGCCCCTCTCAGGCGGTCAGAGCGCCCCCTCTCAGGCGCCCAGAGCGTCCCCTCTCAGGCGGCCAGAGCGCCCCCTCTCAGGCGGCCAGAGCGATCCCTCTCAGGCGGCCAGAGCACCCCTCTTAGGCGACTAGAGCGCCCCTCCCAGGCGGCCAGAGCGCCCCTTTTCAAGCGGCCAGATCGCCCCTCTCATGCGCCCGGAACGCCCCCTCTCAGGTGCCCAGAGCGCCCCTTCTCAGGCTGCCAGAGCGCCCCCTCTCAGGCGGCCAGAGCGCCCCTTCTCAGGCGGCCAGAGCGTCCCCTCTCAGGCCAGCAGCCCCTGCCCAAACACAAAGCGCCCCTCGGCTGAGTTGGGGGGGGGGGGGGGGGGGCAGCTCCCCCCCTGCCCCCTCTTCCGCCGCCACTGCATCAACCACACCGTTCTTGGGAAGATACCCGATCTACAGCTGCTAGAACGGGCGGGCACGAATATAAGCTGCATGCAGCATCGGCTAAGAGGCTGACTTAGTCAGATGAGGCATCTACATCGCGTAGGCAACTTGGTGGGAAGTTCGCCGAAAAGGCCGCCAGCTGAGGCAGGCACAGAAAGTCCGAGTTGCGGCACGCTATAATCCCCGTGGGAAGCGAGCTTCGAGCCGCTAAAGCGTGTCTCACGTCCTTCCACAAGAAGCCAACCGGCTCAGCCGGGAGGAACCAGCTGCCAAGAACCAGGGAGGAACCAGACGAACCGGCTCAGTGGGAAGGAACCAGGCCAGGTTAGCGAGGTTTGATGATCCACCACGAAACGTTCACCTCGCATAGCCATTGGTAACGCAGATGTACTATGATTCGGTGCCGCTGCACTATACCAATGCAGTCTAAGGGTACAGCTGTAAGCTGTCCGTGTTCTGACCAAACTGTCAGCGCCATGCACATTGTAGGTGCCAACGGGAGCAGCAATGTCCGTGCTATGGAGGCAGCGAGACCTTACTGATCCCGGGGTCGTCTACGCAAGACCATTACGTAATTCCAAGCAAAAAGTCAGCACGAAGCTCGCAGCTGTCAGTTGGTAACACGCAGCTCTCAGCCCGCAGCTCTCAGCTCGGGGTTCTCGCAGCTCGCAGCTCTCGCAGCTCGGAGCTCCCTCAGCCCGCAGCTCTCGGCCCGCAGCTCTCAGCCCGCAGCTCTCGGCCCGCAGCTCTCAGCCCGCAGCTCTCAGCCCGCAGCTCTCAGCCCGCAGCTCTCAGCCCGCAGCTCTCAGCCCGCAGCTCTCAGCCCGCAGCTCTCAGCCCGCAGCTCTCATCCCGCAGCTCTCAGCCCGCAGCTCTCAGCTCGGGGCTCTCGCAACTCGGAGCTACCGCAGCACGGAGCTCCCTCAGCTCGGAGTTCCATCAGCTCGGAGCTCTGGGCTCGGAGCTCTCGCAGCTCGCAGCTCTCGCAGCTCGGAGCTCCCTCAGCTCGGAGCTCTCGCAGCTCTCCAGGCCGCCGACCTCCTCTCCATAGTCGCTCAATTACGGCTCGTCGGCCGCGCCGGCGCCACGCCGCCAATTAATGGATTCATTTATTTCCATAAAGCAAATACCCGGGCCGGCGCCGGTGGTTTTTAGCCGGGCGTTACAAAACGGCTTGAGTCTGCATGCGAGAGAGTGCGCGGCGAGCGAGGCGCCAGCCCGGCCGGCGGTCTGGCCGGGCTGGCCAGGGCCGCCGCTGGTCCGAGGTCGGCCGAGGTCGGCTGAGGTCGGCCGAGGTCGGCTCAAGTCCGGGCCGACCGGAATAATCTCGTCGGCGGAGGTGACGCCTGGCGCCGCCGCCCGGGCCGCCGGCGGACCAGGCCGACCTCCGCCAGCCTGGCGACAGGCTGCGGTCGTCGCGGCGCCGCTGTGGCAGCTCTCTCTCCGACTCGACGAGACGGGAACTGGGACTGTAGCTGGGAGGGGTGTCTGGTTCAGAGCTGGGACCGGAGCTGGGAGGGTGTCTGGTCCAGAGCTGGGACCGGAGCTGGGAGGGTGTCTGGTCCAGAGCTGGGACCGGAGCTGGGAGGGTGTCTGGTCCAGAGCTGGGACCGGAGCTGGGAGGGTGTCTGGTCCAGAGCTGGGACCGGAGCTGGGAGGGTGTCTGGTCCAGAGCTGGGACCGGAGCTGGGAGGGTGTCTGGTCCAGAGCTGGGACCGGAGCTGGGAGGGTGTCTGGTCCAGAGCTGGGACCGTAGCTGGGAGGGGTGTCTCGTCCAGAGCTGGGACCAGAGCTGGGACGGGAGCTAGGGCCGAAGCTGGGAGGGGTGTCTGGTCCAGAGCTGGGACCGGAGCTGGGAGGGGTATCTAGTCCAGAACTGGGACCGGATCTGGAAGGGGTGTCTGGTCCAGAGCTGGGGCCGTAGCTGGGACCGGAGCTGGGACAGCAGCCGGTGTCCCGAACATATCCTACGGGATCCCTAGGAATTGGAAAGATCTGTGGTGAACCCTTGTGGCATTGATGAAGTCTGGTTCGATCCAAAGTATCGAGCATTTCCAGCAGCCCAGTCTAGCAGCTGGAGAATCTCTATCGATTTTTTTTTCCCCTCAGTCTGACTGCCGTGCATAGCGATCGGAAAAGCCTCCGACACTGGACGACTGAGAAGAAAGCCACCGGGAGCACCATAGGAGCCACAGGCATTATGGTAGTGTCAGCCATAGCGATCGGAAAAGCCTCCGACACTGGACGACTGAGAAGAAAGCCACCGGGGGCACCATAGGAGCCACAGGCATTATGGTAGTGCCAGCCAAAGCTTTGACATCAACATTGGGGCTTGAATCGACTTTGTAACTGACATATTCAACTATAATAGGTAGATGCATTAAATCAACACTTCTATAAAAAGTGAACTACTGTTCTAATCTAATCAATAAGTTGGCCTTTGAACCGGATACCAATATTGCTCATCGCTTTACGATTCTATGACAAATTATGTTCGGCTGGCTTTCTTCGCGTCCAAACGTTATTCTCCGTGCATCTAGTAAATAATCAGACGGATGCAGCTATGCATTCGACAGGATAAGCGAACGATTTCAACAAAGCGCCGTGGCTAACTTAAGCCAATAAACACGACATTCCTATTCAGTTTGGCTGATGGCTCACAAACTACGCCCATTACGTCACTCACTACGCCCACTACGTCACTCAGAACGTCTGACCCCTGCAATCATTATTCGGCACCCCGGATTTCGACCACAACTGGTGGGCGTCCTTCACCGGCCCAGCTCCACCCGGCATGAGAACGGCGCAGTTCAACACCAAACACCCGCACGCGTCCAAAACTGGAATGACGTCACTTGGCTGGCGGCTTTCAGGATGCAGCATTGCCGACGGCGCGGCTCTACCGCAGTTTGGACCTGTGACGTCATCAGACCCATAAAACAAACTCGATAAACAGACGGGCCGGCCGTTTTATGATGCGTAAACCAAACTGTTGATTTACACGACGTGAAGAACGGGAGAGAGGTCCCGTGAAAACTCAAGACCGTTAGGTAGAAGACATATAGGAAACTTGCTTCCGCTACTTTGCAATAATGCAAATGTGCAGGGCGTATGCTCGGAGATTATCATTATAAAGCCAGTTACGGAACGTATGGGCCGCCAGGGTCTCTGAAAATCACCTCACGCACGTTTGTGAGCCCCGCCTCTTGCATTGTTCTGCGCTGCGGCAGGTCACGGCTGTGGCGCGATGGGTGGATATTTCTACAGATTATCTCGGCAGAACATGGGGCGGGTGTCGAGTGTGTCGCGCCGCGGCGGTTGCCCGCCCTGCAGGATCCTCGGAGCTTCCGCGAGCGGCTGCAGCCTTGCCGGCGGCGGGGGCTGCCGGGCATCCGAGCAGGATCTGCCGCCACGCGACATCGCCGCCGCCACCCGGTGAAAGTGATTGCCTCTTGGCTGCCGTGCCGTGTGTGCCCATTGCCAATTTCACAGTGTCATGGCGATTCGAATGAGGGATGATGGCGATTTGTCTCGAGTCGCTAAGACAACAGGGCGGTCGGCTCGGCGGTGTGGCGGCTCGCGGCTTAACGCTTGACGTGTGACACGTGGCGAGATGGTGCCGAAACTGGAGGCTTTCCCCATCAGACGGAGTGGATTATGACGGTGTTGCCACTGCGGCAGGACCGGAGCGGACTGCCTTGGTGTGACCCGTGATAATCTCTCAAATCTTTCTCGGAACTCCTGCAATCCTCCGAAAAGAGGATAGAGGTGAACGGGGATGCACGAGAAACAGGAATGATACTGCCGAGTGAGAAACCTTTCACGTCAAATGGTAAGACCAGAAGGGCGGGAAAACTTCAGAAGAGATGCCACTGGATGATTCTGTAATCTGATCTCCCTGAGTTAAGCACAATCGCTCAGCGATCGGCGATGGGTTGCAGGCCATCGGCCTCAGCCATTGCTGCACCGACAGACTCAAACGCATAACCGTCCGTCTTGCTCGAACTCCGGCTGGCTCTCCGCTTCACGGCTGTCGAGTGTCGGGCACCGTGCGTCCTGCGCTCCAACAATCCACTATCGGCACCGAGCCGTGACGGCGTCCATCTCCCGGCCACCCGTCCCTCGATCACCGGCGCGGCGGCCCTGCAGGGCCTGTTCCGGCCGCGCAGCTGCGTCTCCGTGCTCCCATGCTGCGTCTCGTGCCGCGTTCCCGTGCCGTTCCCTCCCGCACCGCCGCCTCCTCGGTTTGGTTTGTGGGCCAAGCATCGTATCCTCTTGGGACCAAAGCGTCTGTCTTCTACGTCCCCGACTGCGCCGGGCTCGTCTGCGACGCGCCGCTTCCCGGAACGCGCCGCGATTGTTCCCACGTGTCGTCTACAGCCCCGTGCAGGGTTACTGGCGTCGTCGGGTCACTGCGTCAGCGGGGTGCAGGGGTGGCGGGTCACTGCATCAGCGGGTGCAGGGGTGGCGGGTCACTGCGTCAGCGGGGTGCAGGGGTGGGTGGGCCACTGCGTCAGCGGGGTGCAGGGGTGGCAGGTCACTGCGTCAGCAAGGTTACTGGCGTCGTCGGGTCACTGCATCAGCGGGGTGCAGGGGTGGTGGGCCACTGCGTCAGCGGGGTGCAGGGGTGGTGGGCCACTGCGTCAGCGGGGTGCAGGGTTGTCGAGTCACTGCGTCAGCGGGGTGCAGGGGTGGTGGGCCACTGCGTCAGCGGGGTGCAGGGTTGTCGAGTCACTGCGTCAGCGGGGTGCAGGGGTGGCGGGTCACTGCGTCAGCGGGTGCAGGGGGTGGCGGGTCACTGCGTCAGCGGGGTGCAGGGGTGGTGGGCCACTGCGTCAGCGGGGTGCAGGGTTGGCGGGTCACTGCGTCAGCGGGGTGCAGGGTTGGCGGGTCACTGCATCAGCGGGGTGCAGGGGTGGTGGGCCACTGCGTCAGCGGGGTGCAGGGTTGGCGGGTCACTGCATCAGCGGGGTGCAGGGGTGGTGGGCCACTGCGTCAGCGGGGTGCAGGGGTGGTGGGCCACTGCGTCAGCAAGGTTACTGGCGTCGTCGGGTCACTGCGTCAGCGGGGTGCAGGGGTGGCGGGCCACTGCGTCAGCGGGGTGCAGGGTTGGCGGGTCACTGCGTCAGCGGGGTGCAGGGTTGGCGAGTCACTGCGTCAGCGGGGTGCAGGGGTGGCGGGTCACTGCGTCAGCGGGGTGCAGGGTTGGCGAGTCACTGCGTCAGCGGGGTGCAGGGGTGGCGGGTCACTGCGTCAGCGGGGTCGGAGGTGACTGAGGTGACGCGCTATGGCCCCTGAAATGTCGATCGGCGAGGTCCGCACCGACAGCGACATCTATCATGGCCGCGTGCCGCGCTGACGCTACGTGGCGCTCGCGGCGCTCGGCGGCGACGACGACGCAGCTCATCATGAATGCGTCCTGGCGACAGCCGCCACCCAGATGCCCCGTGGCCCGTATTATGATAATTGGTTTTATTTAGAAACTCGGCGCGAGCCTTCGACAAATTCCTGCGAAGGCCGCTACGAGCTGCGCGATGCAAATTAGTCTCCCGAATAGCAAGCGGCGGTAAATTAAAACAAACACCAACACGATGGATGAGGCGTGTGCGACAGATTATTAATTGTCTTAATTATGTAAGATATTCGCTCGGCGCCAGTGGGGTCGGTCCGGCGCCGGGAGAGTGAATCAGCGATTTCTGCAAACTGCAACTGGGCGTAAATGCGGCAAAAACGGCAGGAGAGGGGCCCGGTCGTGCGCGGCGCCTCCTCGGGATTGTGCAGCGTCACCCCTGCCTCTCGACACACCCCATATTAGTCAGCACAGGAGCAGGAGAGCCGGGCCCACAATGGAGCGACCACAATAGATCAGACATCTCGACGACTCGAATGCTCACAATATTATGATCGAGATTATATGTTTACGCTCGCTGACGCTGTTCATACATGGATTGCGTCGACAGGAAAGTGAACGGGGCTTCGGTCTGGGCCGGGGAATTTCCCGTTCAAAGGTGTGAACTGATGTATTAGCTAATTTGACTGTTGATGTACAGCCATGAGCATGACTGTCAGTGTTCATACGATCTGATTGTCATCGTCATTGTCATCGGATGGGAAGCAAGAAATGTGTAGAGTAGCTTGTTCCTCAATGGTGGTTTTGTGTCCTGTTAAGGATGTTGGATATATATATATATATATATATATATATATATATATATATATATTTATATATATATATATATATATATATATATATATATATATATATATATATATATATATATATATCTATATATATCTATATATCTATATATATATATATATATATATATATATATATCTATATATATATATATCTATATATATATATATATATATATATATATATATATATATATATATATATATATATATATATATATATATATATATATATATATATATATATATATATATATATATATATATATATATATATATATATATATATATATATATATATATATATATATATATATATATATATATATATATATATATATATATATATATATATATATATATATATATATATATATATATATATATATATATATATATATATATATATATATATATATATATATATATATATATATATATATATATATATATATATATATATATATATATATATATATATATATATATATATATATATATATATATATATATATATATATATATATATATATATATATAATATATATATATATATATATATATATATACATATATATATACATATATATATATATATATATATATATATATATATATATATATATATATATATATATATATATATATATATATATATATATATATATATATATATATATATATATATATATATATATATATATATATATATATATATATATATATATATATATATATATATATATATATATATATATATATATATATATATATATATATATATATATATATATATATATATATATATATATATATATATATATATATATATATATATATATATATATATATATATATATATATATATATATATATATATATATATATATATATATATATATATATATATATATATATATATATATATATATATATATATATATATATATATATATATATATATATATATATATATATATATATATATATATATATATATATATATATATATTATATATATATATATATATATATATATATATATATATATATATATATATATATATATATATATATATATATATATATATATATATATATATATATATATATATATATATATATATATATATATATATATATATATATATATATATATATATATATATATATATATATATATATATATATATATATATATATATATAATATATATATATATATATATATATATATATATATATATATATATATATATTATATATATATATATATATATATATATATATATATATATATATATATATATATATATATATATATATATATATATATATATATATATATATATATATATATATATATATATATATATATATATATATAT